>CABFWO010001999.1:47745-64744 GCA_902155825.1 Timema genevievae | reverse complement strand
TATTGAAGCCATATTTTAATAGACATTGGATGTAAAAATTCCTATTTCATCTAAAAACAAAATAGATGTAGGCCTATTCTTCTTGTGTGCAAAAATATGTGTGCCTTGATTATTTTTTAGCATTAAAATTGAATTTAAATTTGCTGATTATGATTTGTCTTTGTCTAATGAAAGGGTCAGTAGGCCTATTTAATTATAAATGTGAAATCATATTTTAATTATCTAACATGTACCGGTATATTTGCTATTTATTAATGTGATTTGTTTTTGTTTGATGACAGGTTCACTTGTCCTAACAATAACAATATAAAATAATAATTAAACAACCTTTACATTTTTAAAGTTTCTATTTAAATGTTATTAAAACAAAACTATATTGGACATTATAAAACTAGTAAAAGTAACTTTTTTTTTTGCTTTAAGGGTCATTTTACTTTATACACTTATTAAAATTGAAAACAAAAATAATCGGCATCGGTGATCGGCCTAATCGGCAAAATAGATGATCGGCCCAGCTCTAAAAGAAATGATTATAAAGCATTCACATTTTTAAACACATAAATATTTTAAAAATAGGGGGAAGTGGGCGTAGGAATTTGACTATCTACCAAGGTGGACGTCAGCTGTAAAAGGTTGGGAACCACTGATTTAATCTAATAAATTACTCACTCACTTTTAATGTCCTATTCAAGTAAAAAAAAATGAAGTATCTAACCTAGGTGTTTATCAAATTTTCTAAATAGTTTTTTATTAAAAGTAATTATCTTTTGTTTGTTATATTACATCAGCGCTCAATATATTTTATATTTAAAGTCAAAGAATCTTTCATGGCCAGATTCATAGTCAGACTTTGTGCACCTCATAACCAAATACAAGATGACACATACCTAAACTCAAATAGAATGGACCAGTTCCACATATGAAATTGGCCCATTCCGTTCTGGTCTAGGTAAGTGTCATCTGTGTTTGGTTTCGAGGCATACTAAGCCTGTGATTATGAATCTAGCCCTAAGATGAATTTTAATATTCCCTTTTAATAAAAAAAAATTTTCATTATTACCTACTGAAATATTTAACCACAATATTCTGTATAGCTATGTTAAAATCTTGTTTGTATCTGTGGTCTATAACAGTGATGTGAAATATGGCGAAGGCCTAGTAATTTTTGACTATGTTTAAAAAATAAACTAAAATATATTTCTCATTTTGCACAATATTTAAGTTCTGTTTTTGTCATCCTTAGAATACTATTTAGAATTTTCATATGTACAAGTGTCAAAGTGCCATCACATCATCAAGGCCTTTTCAATCGTCAATAATTTTTTTTTACATGTGGTAGCTGATTGTTATAGTTCACTAAAGCTTTAAAATTCTTTATATACTTAAATTATTCACCACACTTTTGTTGTTGTGCTCAAAATGATGTTACCAATGAAAAGTTTCAATCATATAATCTATAAGTTAAAAGTTGAATAGCTATGAAAGTTCAACTTAAATATTTTGAAGTACATGTTAAAAGATGTTACAGTATTAACCCAAGATACCCCATTGTAAATTATGTCCTTAATGTTACCATTAATTATTTCCAGTATCAAAACTCCTTCATTTACCAGGGATTGAATATTGAATGTAACAAATGGGGGGGTTTGTTATTAAGGCAATATTATGTTTCACTAATTATTGTACAGTGTTGTTGTTTAGAAATATACCTTACCAATGTAAATGTCCAGGTGTATATTTATATCAGCTCTATTCAGAACTTTCTAATGATGAACATTTAGCGACAGGGCTGGAGTATTTTTCGTTAAGTAGAGTGCCGATTTGTCGTCATAGCTGATCTCTCGACAGTGAACGTGTCATAATTTTTTTTTATGCTCTCTAATTATTATTATTGAGTGTTATTACATCATTTTTGAAGAAATAATGACTTGATGTTTGGTATATTGTTCAGTCTTCTATGAAAACCACTTCGCCTTTATAAATAATACATGTTTGAAGGGGTAAAATACTCAATACATTATCCCTTATAAAATTGTATCAATATTATAACAAATGTTAATAGACTATATTGTATGTTATAGAATTTCCTCGTTTTATATACCCTATGAAATCAAGTTTTGTTGTGTTGAAAAAATACTTGTATGTTGATTGTTTTTCAGATGTCATTACATACACAAACTTGTAAATATAGTTGTTCACTTAGAAAAAAAAACCACTTTATTTCCAGTCCAATCCTTTTCACTTATAAACTTAAATTAACAATTGGGACAGTGATTTTTTAATAGGGGTGTGTTAAGATTCACCATTAAAAATATTTAGTCTTTATTTTGATGGTTATTTACTAATCTTATATTATTATTATTATTATTATCACCGCGTCTTACTACCCATTCAGGTTATATGCAACTAATCTTATAAGCTGTGTCATAATGTAACCATGAAAGGTAAGCTTGCTACTTTTCAAGGTTAACAAAGGGTACAGCACAAATTATGACAAAAGTTTAAAATATAAATTTCAAATTGTTATTTGTATTTATTACTTAAAGTTATATCATTAACAGTTTCATCCACTGGCAGGGGCTGTTTGTAACATAATCCTCCTCCCCAACGTATTCTTCCCCCACACTTCTCAGCTACGTCCCTGTCCCTTGGTCTTCCTCATGACTGCCTAGCCCCCCTCCTCCAATATCCAACATTTTCTTTGCTTGCAACTTCTCTATCCTGTCATGCACATAAGTTATATGACCATGCAGAACACATTTTTGTAAATATTCTAACTTCAATTCCGGCTCAGGGAATACTTCATATTATTCGATTAGACTTCAGACACCCCTAATAATTTTAAATTTAGAAAAACATCTACATAAATATAATTTTCTATCTTTGTTGTAAAATTTAATTTTACTAGAAGAACTTAGCTCTTGAATGTCAACTTGGGATATCAGGTCAAGCGGTAGCAAGTAATTATACATTTTAATAGTCTATGTAATTTATTAATACATGTTTAAATCATACATTTATTGATATGTGTTTAATATAAATACTTATCAAATACTGTTAAAGTTTACAGGAAGAAATACTAACACATTATAGAATAGTAAAATGCTTATTTTAACACTTGGGCTCAGACAAGGATGGATATACAAGAACCTCGGCCTTAGGGAAGTTTTGTTGCGCTCCTTGAGTCAGGTTTAGTACATCCACACTGGGGTTGCTAGTGGCAAATTCTCAGTGATAAAAGTACCGCCAAATGTGCAGTTGTTAAACAACTCACTTTTAACATGTTTGTTTGTAATAAAAGGACCATTGTGATCTTAATGTACAGTCTGTGTAGGTTCTTTGTGAGATAGGATTATGTGAAGAGTGGGTTGGGTCGCTACCTGAACCTAGCTTTGTGGGTGCCAGCCGATTAAAGAGAAAGATATTTGTTTACTTCTCTCCATGTTAACTTTTTTTTTAATTTCTCTTGAAGGCGCCTAGCGCTACCCATGTTGAAGGACTCGAGCTCTCCCTCAGAGCGCAATAATTTTAAACTGGAGGTTGTGGGTCTGGTGTATCCTTGTCTGTGCCCTTGGGAGAATTACATTTGTCACACTAAATTATATTTTGATTTAAAAATACCTATTCTGCCAATAGGCTTGTCGTCTTGCCTAGCTATAAATTTTCAACTTAAAAAATAATTTTATGCTTAAGTTGACAGTACAAAAACATAAATCTTTCATTTAAATTAGTTATTATATATAAGAATTGATATTATTTTACAGTAAAAATATAGGTTTATTACTAATCAACTCTCAATATTAATACAATGTGATTCAAGTTGTGCATATGTAACAAGATTGGGAAAAAAAATCCCTTTCGATTGTATATAGTACGCATTTTCTCAAGGTGCATGTTGTCCACACAGTTTTATCTAATATCCAACATCCTTAAATTGTATTAGATACATACACAATATTTTATTATTGGGCCGATAAAAAAAGTATTTTGTGAGGTTTAACTAAATATTTACATTACAATTAAACTATATTTACATTTACTAAACCAAAGGTTCCTAACTTATAAGTGAATTTTAAATTCAGTTAAAAGAAAATACATTCAAGAGAATATATGATATAATTGAGACCACTGATCACAAACTATTTTCCAACTTCTTAGTTCTTATCATAGTTTGTCTTTAGCTTAGTGGGTTTTTTTTACTACTAAGTCATCCACAACTTATATGTGTAGAATGGATACATTTATACATCAATATTAATTTAAATATAAATAATGATTTGATTGCATCTGTTAACCATTGGGCTGAATTGTTTGCATCACACTACATTTATTCTTCCAGTCTTTTCTAACCTGCATGAACAGTTCTTATATTTACACTAATGGAGTAAGGATGAGGAAGGCATAATTTAGAGTGAAGAGTGTGAAACCCTATAAGAAAAAAAAAACTCCGTTTACCTGACTGAATACAAATCCTGACCTCCCAGCAATCCAATTTGTGAGAGAGAGACCTAAGACTGCGAGACCATTGGTCCAAATCATTTGCTATTACAAATAACCCGCCTCGGTGGCGTAGTTGGCTAACGCGCCAGTCGTGTTGAGCTCGACCGCCGAGGACGGGGAGATCGAGGTTCGAATCTCGGTCGGGTGAACTGGGGGTGGTTTTCCTAAATGGTTTTCCACTCTCCCTCCACGCAAATGCGGGTTCACTTCCTCTAAATTCAACCCTCCCAATTCCTAATCCATTAGTGTAATTAGTACTTAAGCGTATAACCCGAACGGGTAGTAAGACGCGGTGCTAAATATTATATTATTATTATTACAAATAACAACATTATAGTAAGTATTATGTTGGCAAAATTCTTTGAAGTGAATAGTACTTTAAGTGTCTAATCAATTTCATGTTAAGAATATTTTCTTTTTTTAACTAGAATTTATCAAGACATGGTTTGGATTAAATATTGATCTCCAGGACCCCCCCTTATTAGACGTGAGGCCCTGGACAAACTTCGTTTGTGGGGCCCCCAGTTATCTGCCTCCCCCCACTTCCACAAAAGAAAATAATTTTAAAAATTAATTTTTGTTTAATGTTATTACACTAGTTTGCACCTATATATCAATTTTCAGCAATAAAAGGTAAATACATGTATTAATTAATGCCAGAATCACCCATGTATTTATACATAATAGGGGCTGATTTCTCCCCAACCCTTTGATTTTCTCCCCCAATGAACTTTATTTGTATAAAAATACTGAAAATAACTGTGCCAGGTTTGAATTAAATTAATTAATGCATTGAAAAGTGTTTATGCACCATATCCACAGAAACAAATGCAAATTTGTCGAATTAAACTGGAGAATTCACTTCACTCGCTCAATAAATCAGTCACATGATTATGTTTTTATTAATTTTTATACTGACCGTACAATCAAAAATTTCCCAACCAACCAAAAGCAAGGCCCTGTGTGGATGCACTGTTTGTACAACTCATTTTCTTGGTTTGACTAAGTGAAAGGCTCATATTTAGAGGTGTAAAACTCGATAACCTTCATATTTGCTGGTGTCAAAGGAAATGCCAATCAATTTTAATATCTCAATTCCTAGTAAATGAAAATTCTGGTGTTGAAACAAAATGGGAAAATTAGGAAACTAATTTAGTCAAACATGTATTTTTTTTTTAGCTATTTACACTTTTTAGTATTTTTCCAAATATTAAAGTACGATATATAAAATACAAATACCATTTTAAGGTGCGGTTTAGATTTATGAAAAATGATTTAAATTGTAAATGCTGGGGAAATGAAATATTCTTCTTAAAATTTAAGAATCAAAATTGGAAAAAAAAAGAGTTGTGACATTTCTATTCATATTAGATTCCATCAGTTTAAAACTAGACTTTGAACTGGGAGGTCAGTGCTAAAATTTAAGTTGGATGCAATAGGATTTTTTGTTTTCTATTTGTAGTATTTCTCCCCTATTCTTTGTTCTCGGGGTTAGGTTGTATACATTTTAAACTACCAAAACAGCCAGTAAAACACACAAAGATAGGTATTTATATTTTATATCTCTTCAGACCCAATGTTAACCTTAAACAAATGGTTGTTAATTTTAAATCATGAAATAAGAGTGACTATATGGAAAGCAAAAATCCCCTTTATAATCACGAATATCCTTATTCTAGGATTTGAAGGGTAAATTCCTAAATATATCGTTATTTAGAACAATATGATCAAATAGAAAAAAAATTGTTCTGTAGTTTAATAGTAATTTGTTAGTGAGAAAACTAAAAATACTAATACAATTTTGAGTTTAGTCAAATCCCCTATTTCATGAATCTAAAACTTGGAAAAAATTATGAACATAGAAGGGTAAACATAAATGTAATGGTAAAGTAATAATACAAATAGTAAATAAATGTTAACATGATTCCTTACAATCCATTGATTATAACATTCATACATTCAATTAAGTGTTAAATTATTGGTCTGGGTCTTGGTTGCTAATTTCATCCTAGATATTATAATTGGTAATGAACCACCAATAAGCAGTATTATAGCTCTAAAACAAATTTCACTTGAAAAAAAAAATGAGAAATTTTCTCGAATCTTCTAATATCCTTTAGGATTCGAGTCGTCCATCCCTAGTTACAATACAAGTGCTCACAGGTTTTCACAATAAGAATTAGCGTGTGATGCAATCCATAGGAACTCTCCTAAATAGTTCAGTCTTGTTCAAACATGCTCCACAAATGACCTAAGATTAATCACAGACTTCTTGTACGCTTTTATGTGTGTAGAGGAATATAAAAAAAGTGTCATTTTTTTCCCCACAATTTTTGTTAATGAAATGCCATTTTTATCTAATTAAAAAAATACACCTGTGTGCTACCAACTTACATACTTAATTACTCTATGACATTAGGAACTCAAAAGTTCATTGCCACACTTACAAAAGCATGCCATCTTGAGCTAGTTTTATCTAGTCCACCTCATTACACCCTACCTCTTTCAGGTTCATTCTAATGTTATCCTCCAAACTACGTCTAAATCTTTCCAATGGTATCTTCCCATTGGCATGTCCTGTCCACTGTAATCTGCGAGACTTGAATATCCTATCAATGTCTTGTGATTAGTACAGGGTATGTACCTCATCATTATTATATAACCTCCTCCACTCCCCAGTAGCCTTATTCCTTTTGGACTGAATATCTTCCTAAGCACCATGTTTTCAAATACCCTAAATTTCTCCATTTATATCTAATTAAAATTACACCCGTGTGCTGCCATTTGTATTTTTAAAATGTATATTTGGTTTATGCACTTAACATTTGATGGAACATGGAGAAAATTTAAGGAAAAAACTCATTCTGTGATGCAACGTCTATCACAATAACATATCTCAGTTTAAAAAATATCTTAGCTAGTACTGGCACCAATGCAACCACTAAAAAAACTCATATTGGCTTTATAAGGTTGAAAGTGAGTGCACTAGTTACTCTGCCATCACAGGTTTGTTCATCAAAGACTGGACATGAACTTAATGCAAAGCTATGCCATAATCCTTGTAATATTACACAAAGAGGTTTATGTCAACGATATTTCATGAAGTTCTTTATCCTCAGGATTAACAGAGCTAGTATAGCTCGATGTTGATGAAAGTAGCCTCCTCACGGACTGGTGCTTAGTTCCACCGTTACTGCTACCAATGTGACCATTCTCTTGAATAACACTGTCCAATTTACTTATCCGGACAGGAGCAGGCTCTGAAGTGCACTTGCTCACGAGGAATCCCCCACAAAATATCCTTACCTGAAAAAATAATTTCAATATTTCAATAGGAGCCTAAGGTTAATCATAGCTGTAAATTGTGGGGGTTCATTGGTCATGAAAATCTTGTTGTCACACATAATTTTGTTCAAGCTTGCAATTCTTTTAGCATCACATCTAACTAAATGTTCAGGTTGTACACATATTTAAAAGTTATGCTAATAAGTTAGGGATGAGGAAGGTTGAATTTAGAACAAGTATGCTCACAATTGTTTTGAGGCAGAGTGGTAAACTATTTTGTAAAAACCACCCTCAGTATTCCTGACTAGGATTCAAACCCCAATTTCCCTGTCAAAAGCAGTCTCGTTTCTTGTGAAAGTGACACAATAGACCATGTGGCCACTGAAACAGGTCTTGCAATGTTACAAACAGCTTCGGCAAGAAGAAGGAATAAGCTTTCTCTGAGAATGTGTGTGTAAATATTATGTTGGATTAAGCCTAGTTATTATATTAATTATTAGTTACAGTTATAACCACATACAAATAAAATAATCCTCAAAATTGAAAAATGACACCTGGACACTGGAATCAAACCCAGAACCTATGCCAATGCTCTACCAACTAACCATCGAGTTATCCAGGAGTCGTTCAGTGCCTAGAGTCATTCTTCACTCATATTTTAAAGCAGTCTATGATGGATGTGTGTTGATTGTCAACTACATATGAGATCCTACGTTGTCGATCTTCGCATGTTCATCACAGACACTGCCTTAAAATATGAGTGATGAATGACCCATGGCACAAAACGACTCCTGGATAGCTCAGTGGTTATAACATTGGTGTATTAAGCTAAAGGTTTTGGATTCACATCCAAGCGTCATTTTTCAATTTAAATAATATAAGTATTATGTGTTCTACTAGATTTTCAATAATAATAAACCTCTGTAAAGGAAAGATGGCCTTAAGCTTTCATTTCCCAACAGATTTCACTAACCAGACATAGCAATCATATCGGTGAAATTAAAAATGAACTATTGAATAAAAGTGTTCAAAAGAAATAAGTTATACACATATAAATAATATACATCCATACATTGTGACAACAAATCTTTATGCACACGTGTGATAAGTCATGAGTGTCTATATAGCTACAGTCAAATTTTCATATAAGAGCATTTAACAAACTATAAATATATTTTTTTGCAGTCAACAATTATATCATTTTACTATATTATTAGTCTTATTTTATAAGTAAATTGATAATATATATCAAAAGTGACAGCTGCAAGTCCAATGACTTGATGTGAAACTAGATCTAGTAACTTTTCTAGCTGTCAGGGCTCTTCTTATGAAAATTGCACGTTAATATAGGTTTACATGAAATTTACAGAACATTCTTTCATATGCACCACTTGGTGACAAACTAACTTTGCCTGACTAAATATATTTGGGATAAAATACAGACAGATCTTACATTTAAAAAAAAGATATCAAATAAAATTTTATGGGCGCAGCTGTTGATGGGGAAAAGTGGTGTCTTGAATCATTTGGAGCAAACCAAAATATTAAGTGACGTTGAAATGATTTGTTTCTATCCGGGATATATTTACAAACCTCAAAACAAGGTTCATTTTAATTGTTTAGTTTAAGAATTTAGAAGCTCAATTTATCATGAATAATTTAATATAGCAGCAAAAGTCATTTGGTGAAAATTTTGAATAATCAACAATCAGAACACTGGATAGTTAATTGGGAATGATAATCTATTTAGGATGGTTGAGTTTTACCACTTGAAAGTGGACATTCAAAAAAGTAGGAAATGTCAAACAAAAATTATAACAAAAAAAGTTGTACACACCTAAATTTAATTTTCTGTAAGAAGTGTAGAGACCAGACAATAAGTATGGAAATGAATAATGATAGAATTCAAACTCAGGCGGCAGACTAGTTAATCAATCTGGTGCAGAGAGTCAGGCCTATATTATAGAATGATTCATTTAACCTGGGGATTTAAATTAAATCCTGGGTAAACCTAAAGCAACAGTATTGTTTTGTACCGAAACATAAATCCAATCATCTAGTTGTGTCCGTTATGGACTCAGGGTAAAAGTAGTAAGGTTTCCCGGCAAGACCTAGACTCAAAGATAGGGACATGATGGGACAAGGGGGAGACTAAAGTGGCAATGGTAGAATAGTCCATCCCCTTTTCCTTTTGGACACTGTCAGACAGCAGGGCAAGAATATATTTATAGTTGTATAGGATAAATGGTGCTTCTAAAGTAAAAACAGAGTTATTGTTTACGGTCTGGCCCAATCCCCTTCCACTCATTATTAATGGCAATACATACACCGTTTACACCATCACCCAGATTCTGATGGAAATATAGTGGAAAGAGGTGGCAAGTGAACATAGTGCCCTGATCCTACCAAGCAATAACACCTTGAGAAATGTCGGAATATATGATAAGGAGATGGAAGTAACACGAAGAAAGTAACAGATATAATGAGATTAATTTCCACACATTATTATGATTTTTTTTCTTACTTCAGTTTTCATTTTGTTTACAAAGAAAATATAAATGTTATAAAATGTTTATATAAAGTATTGATTGTAACATTCATTCTGTGAAGTGATAAACTAATAGCCCAGGTATCGAGGTTCGATCCCAGTTACGTGTACTGAGGGTGGTTTTCCTAAATAGTTTTCCACTACCTCCAAGCAAATTTGGGTACACATTCTTAACACATTAGAGTAGTAAGTGTAATAAGTACTAAAGTGTATAACTCAAAACAGGTAGTAAAAGGTGGTGCTAAAAAAAATTAGGTTGAGCAATTTTTTTTTAAGTATGTACTTTTTCAAATTTTTACTGATTTTTTTTTTGAAACCTCTAATCTCACCCAAAATCTAAAGGGCTCGCCCTTAATGTAAAGTGTTACAGGATGAATTATTGTAAGCACTCACTGTGGAAATGGCTACGATGACGCCCAGGATTGAGCCTGCTAAGACATCCCACCAGTGGTGCCTGTTGTCTGTGATCCGGGAGAAGGAACACAGCATCGCCCACACTACACACATGCACTGTATCCATGGCACCAGGAGGTATGTCGTGTTGTACGGCACTCTACGCTGCGTGAACCACTGTAATACCACAAACAAGAAAGAGTTGTAAATTGTGGAGATAAATAAAATATATCTTCTAGGGATTTACGAAGTCCACCTTGTAAATTTGAAACCAACCCAAATCAAATAATCATATGAAATATTCTCAAAGCTGGCTTAAAATTTATTTCTCTTCACTTGAAAAAATTACTGTAATGTGCTTATTTATATAGCTTTATATTCTAAAATCATTTAGAAAATGTTTTATTGCACAAGTGTTTATGATATTTCATTCCAATCAGTCAATAAAAACTTTAGATTTGTTCATATTATTCATACTAATTAATAACAGCTCAAAATGACAATAAATGAACATAAATGATTATTTTAGCTGTCAATATTTTTAATGGCGAAGTTTCATTTTTGACAAAGATGAAAGAAATTTCCAAGCACTTTCAAAGCTGATATTTTTTCGGTGCAAAGTCAAAATTTTCAAAACTTTGCAAGCCCCTATTATCCTATTTTTGGTTATGATTTTAAATTAATCAGTGGATCTTTTCTATTGTAATTGTAACAGTGTCTTTGTCTATGGGATATACCGATTAGAGTTAACTCTGAACTTCGGTACTTATATTTCATTTGATAAATGGTTTGTAAATACATACAAAGTCCACAAGACATGCTGTTTAGGAACTTTTTAATTCAATTTAATTTTTTTAAAGGTTATACATACACACACACAAACACACACGCTCCGAAGAGCATTTGCTCATTAGAGGACTATGAGTTTTACACGTTTTTCCTAGAATAATTTAATTAAATAACCATTATAGTAATTAATGTTTTCAGTAATAATAATTTTAAGTTTCATTTTCCCCTATTAAAGTAATTTAATAATAGAGGGTGGTAAAAAAAAAGTGTAAGAATCTAGATGGCACCGCGTCTTATACGCTTAAGTACTAATTATGCTAGTGGTTTTAAGGATTATGAAAATTATATTTAGAGGAAGTGTACTCCCATTTGCATAGCGGGATAGTGGAAAATCATTGGAGGGGGGGGGGACTCGGTACACCCGGCTGAGATTCAAACCCCAATCCCCCCATCATTGGCAGTTTTGTCTACTACTGCGAGAGTAGTGCCTTGGACTATGCAGCCACTGAAATGGGTCTAAATAATTTTAAATTATGTGTAAAAACATAAATTAGATAATAAAATGAATACATTTATAATAATGTGGAATACAATAAAAAAAATTACAAAAATTTACAAATATATGATATAGGCCTAAAGGTCACACACATATGCAGTTACCTTAACATAACAAAATATAAGGAAAGAAAAGGTCATAACTTTCACTGTGAACATATAATTATATATAATAATGATGTGATTTAGGTAACAGTAGTAATGTGATTACTAGAAACTAAAAAAAAAAAACTATTGATCTAACAAATGAGACCTATGATACTTGCATTCTGTCTGATAAATGTATATCAAGTCCACAACCATGATTCAAATACAATTTCCATGAAGACCTCAAGTGGTCTGGGTTTAAGACAAATGCCTTAGCCACAGCAAAGCATTACTTGTAATTTTGTATTTCTTTATATTCACTATTGTAAAATTACAGCTATACCTAACTAAATTGAAACAAAAGTGGGTGTATCAAACCAGAAGAAGAAAGCAATTGGAGCCGAGATTGTCTTATTGCAAAGCTAGTTTGGAATGAGAATCATCAGGCTCGCTGGATTATTTGACAAGAAAGCACAAGACAAAATAAATACATAATTCCTATTTATCGCTAACCCTTCCTTCACAAAAATATCATAAATATTTATTTTTTCCTCACATTTCACCCTTGAAATAATTCTTTTAGCACTGCGTCTTACTACCTGTTCAGGTTATACATATGAAATAATTTTATTTCTAATGATAATGATGTCTATTGAGAATCATAATATTGTGTAACAAACATTAAGCTACACGATTTTCTTACCATCAGGAAGAGGGCTGTGTACACTGATATGGCTGCATGGCCCGACGGAAATGATTTTGTCGAGTCTTTCGTATCCCATGAAGTGAAGTTCTTGTTGGTGCAGGTGAATACTGGCATGTAGCTCCTTTAAAACACACATTATATACAAACATTAATGCAAGTATGCATAGGCATGTGCATGGTGTTGGCCCAAGCAGACCCTAATGTCTAAAAAGGTGTCTTCGGTTTTAATCTAATCGCATGATATGCTCTTTGAATTTCAAAATACAGATTACTTATATATCACACATTAAATGCTAAATTGAGTAATATATAATATTCAGAATATTGCATTAATTTATGTACACAAATATAACGTTCTTTTGGACTCATGATTTTGTACACTGAACAAAAATTGGCATCATCAGTTAATTACATTGATGCGATTGACAAATTTAAGTCAATAATACCCGGTAAGAATAGTCTCATTCTCTAAGACAGAGGTGGCCAAACAGTCGACAGTGGCTGCTAGTTTTTATTGATCGCCTGGTCGATCAATTAAAAAGATTGGGAGGGAGAAAATGAAAGAAAGGGTTTGCAGATTTTCCCAAATTAACATTAGTATATCGAAACTGTCTCATTGATGACCATTTACAATCCTGCCTTTGTTTATGACAGTGTAATTATGAACTCTCATTCTACAAACTAAGCTAAGAATATGCAGTGTCATGCATCAACTTCAGAGTCAAGTTCTGAAAATTGAAAAATGATACCTGGACACGGGAATCGAACTCGGGAACTTTGGCTAAGTACGCCAATACGCCAATGCTCTAACCACTGAGCTATTGAGTCGCAGATGGCTGTGTTATCTGATGGCTTGTGATATTAAAAAATCACATAATTGTAGCTGACGATTTCCGCTAAGTCCATCATAGATTCTGCCTTAAAATATGAGTGAAGAATGACCCTGGGCATGGGACGAATCCTGGATAGCTCAGTGGTTAGAGCATTGGCGTACTATGCCAAAGGTCCCGAATTCGATTCCCGTGTACAATTGTCATTTTTCAATTTTCAGAATATAATATCTAACTGAAGTAATTACCATTAATATAGCTCTGGCTATTTACTCTTTCAGAGTCAAGTGTTTATCGAGACAATACTATTTTCAGGGAAATTATGTATTATGTGGTTTGATTAAAAACTCAGTTTCAGTGTGTGAAAGGAATATGAGTTCTTATATGCATATATAGTTTTGTTATTTTACTATTAAAACACAAAATGGGTAATTAATTTTTTACTAATGAAGCAAACAATCAATATAAGCTTATTGTTCTGTAATATAGTAGATTGCAAAGGATTTTTCTTCTCTGGAGTAGATCCCTAATAAAAAAGTTTGGCCAATCCTGCTCTAAGACAAGAAGATTATGAAACCTTTGTGTGTTTTGGTCAGTTTCGGTAAACTCATTATGTGTCTCGTTGTTTAAGTTTGTACTTTTAAAGTAAACTTTGGCTGTTGATTAAAATAAACACATGGATTTAGTTAAACTTTATATTCTTTTGTTTGATACTCTTTACTCTCACTTACCCTTCACTAAGCCATATTTACAGCCTTTATCTCTCTCTCTCTCTTCCTCCAAAGGAGCATATTATGCACTCCCTAATGAATTGTACTGCACACACCTATGCATCTATTGATGCATACTGTATTGTTTGCTTAAGTTTTAGTGTCACAGTTTAAGTATTTCCTCACTGAGGTTAGTATAACATTGCAAAGAGTTAATGCAAAGAGATTTATATACTCAAGTTTAGAATTCAATTTTTATTTGATAAATTTTTATAAGACCAAATTCTGATCCACAAATTCTTTAGAGCATAAGTAACTTTAATTTAGATAAGATTGAAGTTTTTGTTTCAACTCATTAGAAGAGAAAGAATACTTAATAAAATATACACCAGGATAGAATACAGAAAAAACATTTCAGTCAAACATTATGAATTAAAATTACCAACAGAGCATTGCAGATTTATATCCATATACACGCACTTTAATAAGACATGAAGACAAAAGTGACCAAAAAAATTAACCCACATAAAAGTGAGTAAATAAGAGAAAACTATTTCCTATTGACAAAATGGCAGCAAAGCTATATTTATGACCAAATGCCCTTATGACAAAGAGATTAAAAAAAATTGTTTTTCTTAAAAAACATTATTTTTATGTGTCTACAAAAAAATATGTAAGTAGAGCCTCAAAAATTAAAATGCCATCATCAATGAGTTTTTAGCAAACAGAACAAGCTGTCACAGCTCAAAATTGATACAACACATTCAAGTTATCTGGAGTAAAATTTAAATTGCATTATGTTTTAAATATTTTTACTGACCCAGCTGTACAGTTGACAGCAACATCTGGTTGACATGTGTCCAAAAAGTGTGGACGTGGTTCTCCTATTAGCAGCTTAGCCACCACTGTTATGATTAACACGATGACCAGACCGACCAGATACTCCCAGTACCAAGTCATGGCTTGTCGAGCGCCATTCACCATACGACGCTTAGCAGACTTGGCCAGTTCATACTCGTCAATAGAGTAAGTGCATGCCTCCACCACCCACAACTGATAACCATATAAAACAGAATTAGTAAAACTATTTTTTAGTGTGTGTAATTTAGCCATTATACTTGAAATTTATACTTGGAGCTTGGTCTATTCTTACTTAAATTCTATTCACAGGAAGTAAAATAAGAACAATGATACAGTTCAAAATTCAGCAGACACAACAGTGCCAAAAATAACAATTTATTTTCTTGAATAATGACTGTTTGGCATTAATGTAATTATCTATCTACTTACTCTATGGCATTAGAAACTCAAAAGTTAATTGCCGCACTTATAAAAGTATGCAACCTCACTACACTTTAGCTCTTTCAGGTCCATTCTAATTTTATCCTCCCATCTTCATCTAGGTCTTCCCAATTGTATCTTCCCATTGGGTTTGTTCTAGATTCTCCCATTCACAATGCATGTCCTGCCCACCGTAATCTACGAGACTTGATTATCCTAACAATGTTCTATGAGTACAGGGGCTATGTTTGTTTTCAAACTACTCACTCTATGTCATTAGGAGCTCAAAATTTCATTGACTCCACCTATCACTATCTTGAGCTAGTTCTACCCAATCCCCCTCATTACATCCCATCTCTTTCAGGTCCATTCTAATGTTATCTGCCCATCTGTGTCTAGGTCCTTCCAATTGTCTCTTCCCAGTGGGTTTGCCAGTCAATATCTTAAATGTGGTTTTAGTTTCTTCCATTCGCGCTGCATGTCCTACTCGTAATCTGTGAGAATGGATTACCTGGTGATGAGGATACTACAGTGTATGTACCTCATCATTGAGTAATCTCCTTCTCTCTATATTATCTTAATCCCTTTTTAGATTAAATATTTCCTAAGGGGTGGCCACAAGTGGTGCGACATCCATTGGTGCAATATCGCACCATTTGTATGTCACACCACTTGTAACGACGCACAAAGGTTCATGTCCAGGGGTGCGATATCGCACTATTTGATGTCGCATCAAATACCATGTCGCACCACTTATAATGCCGCATCAAATACCATATCGCACCACTTGTAATGTCGCATCAAATACTATGTCGCACCACTTGTCATAGCCAAGCTACAAGTGGTGCAAAATCCATTAGTGCGATTTCGCAACACTTATTTGTCACACCACTTGTCATAAACCTGCCTGTTGGCGGGCCCACAAGTGGTGTGACGTCCTGTAGTGTGATATCACACTAAAGTCAATTTTGCACGAAAGATCTTTATTTTTAAATTGTAGGCCATGTTTTGCAGGGACGCGGGTGGCAAGATAATCAGTTTCAGGGTTTCTCACGCTCTTTTCACGCAAATGCGTGGTGCACTTCCTCTAAATTACATCTAACTCATCCTTAATCCGTTAGCTTAATGAGTACATAGGCGTATAGCCCGAACAGGTGGTAAAACGCGGTGCTAAAACAATTATTAATAGCAATATTTTTGTGATACAGGTAGGCCTATCGTGTTATATCTGCGACAAGTATATAATAAAATGTGACACTGTCACTTTCCCCATTGGGACAGGGGTGGGGGTAGGGGGTACCAAGGTATACTGGGG
>CABFWO010001999.1:0-47627 GCA_902155825.1 Timema genevievae | reverse complement strand
TTTTTTTTTTTTATAATTTCTAAAAAGATCTTCAAACCAAGGAAAATGTTTAGGTTAGGAGCTACTGACTAGTACACTATGCGAATCTTTGATAAACAGAATATGTTGTAAAACATAGCATGGTGCCGAACAGAGGTTATGACATTATTTTTACTACCAAGTGTTAACATAGGAGAGTTTATAGCAAATATCAGCACGTGTGTGCTGTTTTTCTAGTACCCTCATTTCACCTGAACAAGATTCGAACCTCGATCTTCCCGTACTTGGCAGTAAAGTCCAACACGAGTCTGACACATCAGACCCCTTCACCAACAAGGCGGGTAGGTAGGTGTAATTTAGAGGAAGTGTACACATATTTGTGTTGAGAGAAAGGGGAAAACCGTTCAGGAAAAACCACCCTCAGTACAGCCAACCAGGATTGAACTAAGAATTTCCCATCCTTGGCAGTTTTGTATATTGTGAAAGTCGCGCGTTAGACCATTTAGCTAAGATAGAATCAACTGATTTGCTGGAGTCTGGTAATCTGTCACTGCCTACAAAGGAAGGGAAGGGTAGCAGAGGAGTTGAAAGTTGAAATCCCCCGTCTCGGTAGCTGCACGGTCTAACTCGCTATTCTAGAAGTAGACTTGGCTGCCGAGGACGGGTAGATCAGTGTTCGATCCAGGGCTATATATATAGTTATATATATAACCCTGAATTAGATCTCAGTCGGGTGAACTTAAGAATAGTTTTCCCTAAATGGTTTCCCACACTCTACCCGCAAATGAGGGTGCACTTTCTCAATGTTACATCTGCCTCATCCCTAGCCCATTAGCGTAATTAGTGCAGAGACATTTAACTCTAACCACAGAGTTGGCAGAGTCAAAGACGTACACACTATCATAGTGAAGCTGAAGTCAAATGTCCATTCAAATCTTGAGAGTTGCTTGCGGCCATTATGGCCAATTCATTGTGCGAAGACCAATCATTATAAGGCGAAAGGGTTTGTGACAGCCGCTAATCAACTCCATGTGGAGTAAAGTAAAAGTATCAAATTTAATTAGTCTTTGAATTCGGCATCCTTTTTGGTGGAGATATTGGATATTTCCTCTAATAGCAAGTGTCTCTACAGTCAAAGCTGCAGTCGGCCTGGGTGCAAAACTGACTTAAATGTGATAAACCGCCACTGGATGTTGCACCACTTGTTTCCTGCCAGCTTGGTTAAGACAAGATGGCCAAGCACAAGTGTTGCGATATCCATTGTTGTGATATCGCACCAATGGATGTCGCAATCCATTGGTGCGATATCGCACCACTTGTATGTCGCACCCCTTGTAGCCAGCCTTCCTAAGTATTTTGTTTTAAAACACCTTAAATTTCTTCTCATAATGTAAGGTAGTGACTTATTCTATCCAATTAGGGGAGTAAGATAAGGAAGGTGACGGAAATACACCGCCATACACCTGTGGAAGATGTAGAATCACAATGTGGATAGATAACATCCCCATCCCCAAATCAGAAGGAATTACTGTATAACCACTACAGCCACTCTTTCAGTGTGGTAGTAAAGAGTATTTAAAATGTCGACTAAATATACTTTTTTATACTAGTTCTCAAAAATTTGTCAAATCAGGGCCTACTTATAAATGCATAGACTATTATAAATGTAAGAGAAATGAAAGTTATTCAGTGTGCACTAAGATGTTAAGTTGCAAAATATTGATTTACCCAACAAACAGTCAGTGATCAGGAATTAATTTACTCATTAGCCTAGGGTCAATCGGGGCTAATATGAGACAAAGTTTTAAACTTAACATTATAACTTCTGATCTATTGACTGCACATTCAAATAAAAAATACCGAGAAATGTGTTTTTGCTTGCTCTATCTATTTATGGATCAAAAAAATAATGTCAGTCATGGAAATAACAATAAAAAAATTAAAAATCCTGTATAACACTAGCCCCACCGAATGGGGCTAATATGATACGGCAATAGGGCGGGCTAAAGTGATACACCCTTATTTCTCAGTGGTTATCAACACTAAGGAAATGGGAGTCCTGTATCAAAATGGCCCTGGTTCTGAAGTATCACCCACATTTTTTTATATTTTTATAAATTTTTTTTGCCTAAACTATGAGCAATTGTTTATGCGCTCACCAGCGTGACCGTGAAAACTCCCCTACAATAAACCCCCATAAAATATATTAAATCATAATTTGGGGTAAAATAACTAAGAAAAAAATTATCTACAACACTCAAACTATATTTTATGAACTTTTAATGGAACAAAGTGGAAAAATACGGTACACAGAGCTTCTGTGAAATAATTAAAAGATTTTTTCCAAAAAATACAGATAAGAGTATGCCTTGGATTTTTGGCTAAAGTCATTGTTCAGGGACATCTACATGACCAGGGAAAGTATAAGTTATTTTTTCTCTGTTTGAATGTGGTTTGAGGAAAGGGAAGAGCTGCCACAATGTCAGAAAAGTCAATGGTAAAATTGTCTTCTTCTTTATACACAAACTCAGTTCTTTGATCGGTACAACACCTTAAACCTTGGACGATTATTTCTCTGTCATCTTTATCAACACTGTTGATTACACAAACATCTTTATAATGAGTAGACTTTCTACTTCCACCTTTAACTAGCAAAGAAGTTGCTTTCTTCATGTTCTTTCGGAATATTGGTGTATCATAGTCAGCTTGTTCAACCTGTTCTCTTGTGACATTTTAAATTGAAATAAGTCAAGGATTCTTCATCACTCTCATTTAGGGATTGCAACTCTTCACAATATGTGCTATCTCCATAGTACATTTTATCAATCAATTTCTTATTTTTCTTCTGGTTCTGTTCTTGTATTTGTATGACTCCATTTTCTGTTATCTCTTTCATTTGTGTGGTAATTTCAGTTCTTGGGCTATCCCCTTCTTCATTCTTTTTCTCTTCATGATTTTCAAGTCTTGTCTTCTTTCCCAGTCATGTCTTCATTGGGTTTAACTTTTTTCTTGTTAATACTAGTCTTTCTGGATTTACTTTCCTTACATATGACATTATCAAAAGCAAAAAACTCAACAAAACATCAACAAACCATTTGTTCTTTTTGATTGATTTTTGATGTTGTATGTTACAATAGTATCATATTAACCCCACATTTAGTATCATATTAGCCCCCTTCACTGTATCATATTAGCCCCCCAACTTTGATGGCTTAACAGGCTATAATTATCATATTCTAAGTTTCAAAAGCTGAAAATACTCGCCATTTCTTTCTGAATAAAGCGCAATTCCAACTATTCGCCTATGTTTACATTTAAGTGCCTCACAACAAAAGTTTTCGAGTTGGACAGAAAAGTTTTTGTCCAAAAAAAAAGGTAGGTTTAGTTATTATTTTTTTGTGTTCATATATGTTTGATTTTGAAAGCATTCTTTATGGAAAACAATTAAGGAATATATTTCTGGCAAAATGTTTATTTTTTTAGAATTTTATTAACCACGCTAATTTTTTTTTTATCACATTAGCCCCATTTGTTTGACTATCTCATATTAGCCCCAATCTAATCTATATTAAAGTTTATATCCATTAAATCAAAAAATTATATTATTATTGCTTTAAATACATTTTTTACATATGGTCCACTGAGTTATGAACAACAGTGTAGGCCTATATCTATTATCATAATTATGAAAGCATTAAATTAATGATTTCCAACCAGGAGTTTCGTGAGAATTTGCAAAAGCTTTTGTTTTGTTGGTCTGTCCCTTATTTTTGGACAATGTAGAAATATGTTAATAGAACTCATGTTTCCGATGAAGAGAAGAGTGTCGGTAATAATGCTAAAAGTGAGGTTAGTATTAATATTTTCAAGCCAATTTCAAATACCGAAGGTCAGTAATTAGTAAATATAAATAGGCAATAAAGAGTATTGAAAAAGTATTTAAAAGTATGAGTTAATTATCATTTACTAACCCTACTGGTTTACACTTTATTTTGTAAATTATCCCTGTCGACCGGTCGATCTCGCAGCAATTTTCAGTAGATCCCTTAAGAAAATTACATCGTCACATAAAGGCAAGTTTACCATGCATTTTTCTACTGTAGTATAGCTTATAAGATAGGGCCATAGTGTAATCCGTCAAGGTAAGACCTTCCAGGGTAAACGGAGTGTACATTTTATGTATTTTATAAAGGCAGTGACATAAGTATTGAAAGAAATATTGAATTTAAGGAATAAATAAAAATTGTATAGAAAAAAGGGTGATCGCGGGACCTTTTATAGATGTAAAAGTCGATCGGGGCCCAAAAAGGTTTCTCCAAAAAAAAAAAAGTTGGTAATCACTACATTAAGTAGGCCTACTGAAATTAAATTGAGCTTACCATTAAGAAAGGTACAAGCGTAGTCAGGATGAGCAGAGTACTTAAAGTGATGGTGTCTCCATTAAATTTGTGTGAAATTTTTGGGTCATCACAATAGAAACCCAATTTAGAATTTGGGATGAGCCCAAACTCCCCTAAACCAAGCACAGCCAGCACTGAAACAGAAAAAGATCACTATTATACTAAATAATGTGTTTTTGTATATACACATATCATAGTTTGCTTATTTGTAAAAAAAAAAAGCATGTGCTACCCATAGTACTTGCATAGCTTTAGATGTAAAAGACTTGAAGAACAAAATATTGGTGACCTGGTGGTCTAGGGGTAAGGTGTCAGACTTCTGTGCTAGGGGTCCGGGGTTCAATCCTCGGTCCCGGCACAGATTTATCTGATTGCCAAACCCTTCCCTCACCTCTGACAAGACGTGTATTAATCACAACTTGTGAATGTGAGGAATGCCAGGCCTCCACCGTGGTTTGGATTCCACGTTAAACTGTAGGTCCTCCATCTCATCTCACAATCACCCTACCATTACACATTAGCGTAAGTGCGTATAACCCGAACGGGTAGTAAGACGCGGTGCTAATAATAATAATAATAATAATAATAATAATAATAATAATAATATTAACAAAATATTATGGCTGAAATCATGAAAATGAAAGTTGACAAAGTGACATTATTAAAAATATAAATTTGTTAGTATCATTATGTAGAAAAATAGCTTTAATGCTGGCAAATCAGATTTCATAGAATAATTTAGAGTAAAAGATGTTCTTCTTGGATGGCTTGAAATGGGAGTGATACATCTCAAATAAAAATATAAACATCTTATCCATACAACCTAAAGATAGTTTCAAACTACCAAGTTTCACTATTTATGTACAATTGATTATACATATGTTAACTTTCTCCCTATTAAATCAAGGATAAATATATTTATGAAAATGATAAATAAATTTCAGAAGGTTTCAAATTATTATATTTTATATTTGTTTTATGATTGCCCTAAAACTTGAGAATGGAAAAAAAAAAGTCAGTAATTTTCTAACAAGCTGTTAGTGGCTTTGCTTTTTCTTCCACCCTAATTTGATTTGTTAGTATAACCAGCACTAAGTTAAATTAATAATTGGCCTGGATAATTTACATTTTGTTGATCATACCAAGTGTTGAACAAAGTTTGCCGGTAGTTTATAGCTTTGGCTGTGACCTGGAGAAGTAAGAATACGGATACTAACATTTTCAACATTATTTTTTAAACACTTTATCTTTAGACAAGCAAAGGCAGGCCTTAATCATGCAAGTTGTCAAAAATAATGGAAGAATAATGTGCACATGTTGAGAAAGTGTTAAATTACTTGATAAGGTATGTAAATTGTTCTTGGTGTAAGCCTGATAATTACTAAATTATTATTTTAACAGGCGTTTTGACATAAGTGAGATTATTCCCAACTAAAGTCACACTTAGTTTACTCTATTTAGGCTCTCTAATTCCTATTAAAAATTTAAATAATCCTAGTATGTTCATTAGCCAGCAAATGTTTTCAGTTTGATCCATCATTCCTAGTGTCAAACAATAATTTATTTATTTTCACCATTATATGGTTGTGTGTGTGTGTAAATATTTTAAAAATAAATAAATAAACATAAGCCTAATATTTATAAGAAAATAACATTATTAACTCGCCTAGTCACCAGGACCATCCTTAATGGTCGAATGGTCTAAGGTGTCAAGTCTCACAACATACTAGACTGCTGATAGTGGGTAGATAGTGCTCGAATCCCAGTCAGGTGTACTAGGAGTATTTTTTCAACTATTATTCCACCTCATTTATATCTAACACATAAGTGTAACTAGTACATTTGCATGGAACCTGAACTGTGATAAAAAGAACCAGAGTGCTGCTCAGCCTTGTTGACTAGAAAAGCTGAAAAGGCTTCAACATCTATTCTCACATAAAATGTCTAAAACATTTAACATCAAGGTTATTAGTGGCTTCATCTAAGGGATAAGTATGATGAAGCTTGTTCAGGAGAAAATGCACATACATTAGCAAACATGGAGAGAGAATGGAAAAGCCACAGTCAAGAATTAATAAATCACAGAAAACTATCCCCAGTGCACCCATCGTTATCGTGGAGAGAAGATGAGGAAACCCCTTGGTGATAAATGATACAATTGGATAATTAACACCTGCGCCTGGCCTATTTTCGATCCTTGACCTCCCAATCACCTTCAATCCAGTCTACTACAAAACTGGTGCAGGCAATAAATGTCTTAGATGTTTTGATATTACTCAATTAATCTAGCCTTCAATATTTTAAGTTAACCTGATATATTATGTTATGATAAGGAGTTCAGTGAAATTACATTTTTTAATCTACCAAGCATTTATTATTATTATTATTATTATTATTATTATTATTTAGCACCATGTCTTACTACCCGTTCGGGTTATACACTTAAGTACTAATTACGCTAATGGATTAGGAATTGAGAGGAAGTGAACCCGCATTTGCGTGGAGGGAGAGTGTAAAACCATTTATGAAAAACCACCCCCAGTTCACCCGACTGAGATTCAAACCTCGAGCTCCCCATCCTCTGCAGTCGAGCTCAACACGACTAGCGCGTTAGCCAACTACGCCACCAAGACAGGTACCAAGCATTTTAGCTATCATGTTAACATCCGGTGTAGTTTTAGGTACAAAGTTAGATCAGATGCTATTTGCTTAAAAATACATATTTGTAATAGATTCTTTGGTGGTTAGATTAAAAGTGAAAATAGATGGAAGAAAGAGTGATAGTCGAGAGTAGAGACCAGACCAAATATTTTATTTTTATGTACTAATAACAAATACTAGGCCTACATGTAGTATTTTTAGACCTAAAGGCCTACCAAATTATTTAGCCCAACGGAGAAGCTTTTAAAAAAATTAAACCCCACTGTACCATAGTTCTACACGGAAACATAACCTATATCACAAAACCCAGTTCCAAGTCACACACATGTTCAAGTGTCAAGTTTTAACTTTCAACTAAAAGCTTGGTAAGAGTTATGAAACACACTAAACAAATAATTCAATTCAAAATAACTCACAAACACCCAAACGATTCTTTGCTTCCATAGTCCTTGGAATTGCACTAACTTCACACGAAACGTTATAATTATAATTTAAGAATAATTATTTATGAACATTGCTGGACACACAATGTAAGATCGTCGGCTTGCTTGTGAGAACTATTCAATGACCAGTGATTTCTCTCTCTCGTATGTTACAAGATTCAACCTTGTCCTTTCGCAAGTTACCATTCTATTCGCTGTCTAGCAAAAATCAGCTGTTTTGCGAATGTGTGACGTTATTGTTTGCTCTCGCGCGGTTGCTGTGTCATTCACACGTGATCGGCCTTGACCATAAGTGACAGCAATACCCCATCTACGGTAGGAGTGTAGGTGACAACTATCAAAAATTACCGGATCTCTTAGTATGTATCTATTCGCAAAACCATTATGATCTGCATGACCATATATATTAGTTTGATTTGTTGTCGTATCACTTTTGACAATTAAAACTTTCATAACAAACAATTTGTTTTTAATTATATTTTTCTTTGATCTGTTTTTACATCTTCTGCTAGTTGTCAGTTACCATTTACCACCACTCCACTCCTATGGCGCATGAGATCTAGCAAATCTATTTGATCTAAACCTTGATTTTATAGGAATCCCACTTTTTGCCATCAATATTGATTGAAAGTCACCTAAATCTGGCATTCTATAAATATATTGTTTTAATTTATCAATTATTATTAAGTTCATCTAAAAATGAATCATAAGTTTTCACTTCCTTATGAATCATTCTATAATCTCTATTTATATTAGAACTTAAATTTACTGATGATGTAAATACAGATGTAATTTCTCCTCCTCCCCCCAGCATTGTGGCAACATGAGTTTCAAGTTTTCAAATAACGGGCTTCCTTCAAAATTCAGACTGTAATCTCATGACGTATCCATTCGCCAATGAGATCTGAAAGAGCATATATTATTGAGCTATCACTTTTGACAATCAAAACTATCACAATAAACAATTTGATTGATTTTTTTTCTTTTAAGTGTTTTCCATTATTTAGATACAAACTTATAAAAATAGCCGTTTGGATGTTTTTTTGTTTTTTTTTGTTTCTGAAGCAGTGTCTGTAGTTCACTTAAAAATGCTTTCCAACGAGAGCTTCTAAAATGCTGCTTTCTCTTTAAAAAAAATTAAGATGGCGAACCAGGTGAAATCAGGCCTGTTGATGACGTCATACAAACTGTTTATGGCAGCGTTCATGGGCATGTGCTTACAAAATAAGAGGTTTTATTTTTATGGTCAGTTATAAGAAGATACAAGTGTGAATATAATACTTTTTCATTTATTATATCATGCAGTATAAAGACGCGGTGCTAATAATAATAATAATAATAATAATAATAATAATAATAATAATAATAATAATAATACACACTATTTATATAGTAAAATGTTAATAATAATATTCAAATTTTCTAAAAGTTTCTTCCTATAAATATTGGAATGTAGTTAGCTACTGATGGTTACTGCAGATAATATATTATGTAATTAATCATAGAAAATAGTCTAATTATATTGATATTAATTATATATATAGTCTACTAGATCAGGGGTGGGGAACCTTTTGGCATAAGAAGGCAGTCACTTCATGGATTCCTCATAAGGCTACACACTTCATGTACAGTGAATTTTGCCAAAATTAGAAAGATGTACACTACCTATATTTAAGTTAACGTATTGTTTTAGTAACCCTTATAGAAATGAACGGTTTTAGTCAATTATTTTTACTTTTTATTCGACGAGGAGAAAATTAATTTTTTTATATATTTACTATAAACTATTTGACTTGAACATCTTTTCCACTTTTTCTGAGTTTGTTCTCCGTGGCTCTTGGTTCAATTCTAAATTCAAGTGTATATAATGATCTAATGTGCAAGTATACTTAAAAATAAATAACATACATGTAATAAGGATTATAAAATCTAATAGAACATCAATCAAGAATGTAGTTCTACAAACTAAACATTTTAACAGTTCATCTTATTACACTGTAGGAATACGTTTGAGAATGTATGATTTATAAACTATTAAGAGACATAATTGACAAAATATGCGAACCTCAAAAGGCTGCAGGTTCTCCATCCCTGATCTAGGCTTTCATAATTATTCATTCGGATCAGAGTATGTGTATTGATTTCCGATTTGTTCGTATTACTAAAAGGTTAATTAGAAACATTGTCAAGTCAAGTATTTTAGTTTAGGCTATTCATTAAGTTGACCACTTTGATTAAAGAAAAAATTCCATGATAAAGTTCTACTGATTTTTTTAAAAGTATTTTATAGACTTCAGCTTGAAAATGGTTTCCTGCATAGTGCTGACACCACGTAGTGAGGAAATAAAGTACGGTTGCGTTTTGAACTGCCAGATAAAATGTTATTGTGACGTAACAACAATTAGCCGGCCTTTAATTATTATAAAGCATTTGTGACACCATTCTGTGTAGTAAACTTTTGTTGGACAAGAAATCTTGAATGAAATCGAGCGTTTTTCGCCCTATTTTATAGAACACAATCAATCATACTTAGCACCTTGTCTTACTTCCCGTTCGGGTTATACTCTTAAGTACTAATTACGCTAATGGGCTAGGAATTGGGAAGATTGAATATAGAGGAAGTGAACCCACATTTGCGTGGAAGGAGCGTGGAAAACCATTTAGGGAAAAACTACTCCCAGTTCGTCCGAGGGAGATTCGAACCTCGATCTCCCCATCCTCGGCAGTCTAGCTCAACACGAAATTAGCGCGTTAGCTAACTAAGCCACCGAGGTGGGTAACACAATAAACAATAACATTGAAATTATTTTAGTCTCTCCAAGAAAATGCTGTCATCCGATATTCTTATAAATAAGGTGTTACGAATATCCCAAATAGACCATCATTATTATGAATTTATCGTTAGTATCGGCTTCCAAGTGTTTTTAACTCCACTGTCCACGAAAGATTTAATCATTTTAGTTCCACTTGATCCCACAATATGGCAATGTTTAAAGTGGGACGGAAGAGGTTTGTATTTTTACATAACGTATCTTCTGAAGTCCTACTTTTAATTATTGTAACTAAGTCTAGAAGTTATTTTTCAGTGAGCATGTTTTGTTATTGGTTATGCTGTCCCCTCAATATGAGACCATATTATTAAGAAGTGGTACGCGGTACGTTTCAAACTCATTAAACCTAATCAGTGCAGTGGGTGTGGGGGGTGAATGTCAATGTCGGCCCAAGGTCGTGATGCAATTTGTCCTACGTTGTTACAACCGCCAATTCTAAAATGCCGGCCGTGAATGGCCATGACTTTAGTTCAAAAAATAAATAGCCCAAAGAAGTATCTTACAAACCGACATCATCTTTATTTTTGTTTGAAGCGCTTATCATATTATAGATGGCGTATAAACGTTGGGTTATGTATTAATATTATTGGGTATTTAATGTACACTTTATAAATACACATAATAGCATCATCACACGACTTACAAACAATGGTGTTGTCCTACGAAAATAAGTCTACCTTGTATGCAGACGTTCATAAAGATTTCTACGGTCAAGGATTCGAATCAAAGTTAATCAAACAAACGTTGATTAACTATTGTCAACGTAGGCTATAGCTCGAACGGGTCATAAGACGCGATGCTACTAATTTTAATATGTTCATTGCTATATAAATTTACTGGTAACATATTAATTTATGCTTTAAGGTTTTAACTTCAATAAACTTGTTTACGTATAACAATGACAAATTAGTGGAAAGACTTTTTTTTTAGAACTACGAACGTTTTAATCCAATTTATTTGATAGTTTTCCACTTTTTTTTGTAGCTTACTACCTGTTCAGATTATATACAGATGTACTATTTACGTCAATGAGTTGAGTATGAGGAAGGTTGAATTTAGAGTATGTGTACCCGCATTTACGTGGAGAGTGGAAAATTATTTTGGGAAAAACTTCCCTCGGTACACACAAATGGGATTCGAACCTCTACCTCGCTGTCATCATCGGCAGTCTAGTCTAACACGAGAATGATGCCTCAGACAATGTTGCCACTGAAGCAAGTTCAATAAATAATTAAAATGATATATATATTAAATGAAAATGAAGCCTTTAGCCAATAATAATAAACTCATTCACACACCAAATAAGATATTATATTGTTTGGGTGACGAACTTAATTATAGATTGCCCCTTTTTTTAAAATCATAACATGCCATGTTTATAAATTAACTCCTTGGCCATAAGTGGTCGCAGGATGTGGCTGGCCGATTACAGAAACGACCCTCAGTACACTCGACTGGGATTCAAACCCCAACGTCCCCGTTACCGGCAAACTAGACTAATGATCTTGACTAAGTGCTCACTGGCGCGGGTGATAGTGATAATGTCAATGCTTCTAATATTAACAATATTATATTCGCTCAAGTGTGTTAGTTTTAAGATAAACAAAAGTATTATATGATTTTGTTTGCAAAACGCTTTGTTCTTTTTGAACATATCAATTTTTATTTTCTCATATAGATAGAAAATATTGTAATCGTGAAAAAATCTACCTAGAGATTATGATTAATATTGACATTTAATGTGCCTACGAACCCAAAAATAGTGTATCAGTAAATACATCGTGTCCCTCGATTTGTCTGTCAGTACCCGGCGTCACAACCAAAATGGTTTGATGGATTTAGTTAAAACGTGATATTCAGACATTGTATGGTATTAACTTCAGCCTTTATTAAATTTTAATTCTAGCTCATAAAATAAAGGTTGTTTATTGATTAATATTTTTGAAAAATTTGAAATTTTTCGGAAATGACTTTAACAATTTTTTTTAAAAATTTGATATCTTGAGTGTCCAAATAATACTCTATACATATTTTTGGGGAGAAAATTGGCTTAAGGGTAGTTTAATAACTATTCATTTTTGAAAACGAGATGTTTCTCGAAAATTTCTCTAACAATTTTGTTTGAAATATATATAATAGGAGTGCTTTATTTGATGAATAGCACTTTATACTTCTTTTACCGAGAAAAATGTATTTATAGGTAGTTTGTATATTACTATTATTTTTAAACGCAAGTATTTCGAAAATTGCTTAAACGTTTTTGTTAAAATTTGATATCTAGGCAGTGTTTTACATGATAAATAGCAAAACCATAGAAAGGTTGGGGTACAAGGGGTGGTCCGGACCCCCCTGGAATTTGATGTAGCCCACATAGGGGGGTCTATATACACGTATTAAAATTTAAAACTTTAATAGGCTAAAGGTACTATAGTAAAGTTTCTAGCGGAACCCTCCCTTAGAAAAATTAGCCTTCTACGCCCTTGCCTATCACTGTTGTTATACAAATGTGACTTATCATTGTGGTTAGGGGGCTTTCAAGAATTGCGTAAGTATATTTTTGGTCATTTGGACCCTCTCACCCTTTTGTAAGCAAAAATAAGCAAACGACCTACCCCTAGCTCCCCCAGTCTTGCCTACATTATATTTGTCGACTTTTTTTTAGTAATTTGTTCACAAGAATAACCATTATTTACTATGCAATGTATAATTTCTGGTAATAATTATTAACGTAGAGGTGTACATTAATGTAGCAAAGTATTTAACAATAAATACAGTTTTAAACTGAATTCAAACTTATTCTACTAAACAAGTAAAATTAAAAAAGCAATGAAAGAATAATTAATTTATGCTTAATTAAAAGTATAGGGAAAAGTATTATTGGTGAATACATAAATTATACAGTAGAGTCTCGGAGACTCGACACTCGATAACTCGACATTCCGTGTAACTCGACATGTGCACATGAACACAGTTGTTGGCGCCAGTTATCCCAATCCAAGGTCATTCAACTGTATAACCTCTCAGTTTGTTTGTGTAACACGAGTGGAACAGTCGTGCTGTGGTGTTTTTACAAGTGCTGTGTTTGTTAGTTTTCCAATTCAGTGATGTGTTATTCGAATCAATACAATAATATATATATAAAATACTGTACTGCATTTCTGTATATTTATTAAACGTATGTATTTACACCATTATATTAACACGTAATATATTGCTCTAACTGTACCGTACAATACTAAAGTACAGTACTACTGTACCTATAATATTCGATACTGTACTGTGATTCATCCTTGTTTAGTAAACATGACATAGTAAACATGCATCTTATGCAAGTTCATTCGTAAGACTCGACACCATCTCAATCCACATTAGGTCGAGTTTCCCGAGACTCTACTGTAGTTATAAAAAAAACTTTTAACTACTTTTAATCTAACGACCAAGATCCTTTAATCCACGTCTCGACACTTTTAATTATGATGTGTCCATTTGGGGTGGCTGGGTCACTGCGACACTCTTGCCCGTCGTCTGTCTCTGTCTTAAGTAAGCAATGTGATTTACCACTGGCTATACAAATGTGATCTACCATTGTGGCTGTACAAATGTAATTTATCATTGTGGTTGTACAAATGTAATTTATCAATGTGGCTATACAAATGTTATTATTTATCATTACTGCTATACAGATGTGATTTATCATTGTGGTTGTACAAAAAATTAGTTTATCATTGAGATTAATACACTTTCTTTTTCCTATTCTCTCTCCACGCTAATTTGGGTGCATTCACCTCATCCCTCTCTCTTGGATTAAGTAATTAATAACTCTTTTATTGGAGTATTTTTGTATTCATTTGGCATAAAAATGAACCCTCATTTCATGATTTAAAAAATTTAAATTAGGGTTACAGTAATATTAATATTAGTCCTACTGAATATTTTCATTTACTCATAAGAATGTGAATGATTAATTAATAGTAATAATTTTTAAATTAATTCGAGGTATTTAACGTGCACTTTCCTAACCGACTGATTATCCTACGTACACAAGAATTTCTATGAGCGAGAGTGAAAGGGCCTACCAATTTTGACGTTAAAACTATTTTCATAAACCTTACAGGGTTCTCTTCTTACATGCCACAATTAACTTGGGATCGACGACTTTATTTCCCACTCAAAGGAAGTTGTGCCACGGATTTTTAACGCTCAAGAATAATCCGTCGGCCCCAGCTGGATTTGAATCTACGAACATCGGGTCTTGAGGCGAGCACTTTACCCCAAGACCACAGAAGTCAACAATATGAATTTAATTGAAGTATTTATTAAAAGGCAAAAATATAGAGTTTGATAAGTTTCTTTCATAGACAGAATAGAATTCCAGGTAAACTGTCCTAGGAGATATAACCTCCAAAGATTTCTAAATTTCATTCACTCTTTCTTTATTTTGCCTATCTGTGCAGCTAATAGGGAAGGAAGGTGAAGGCCATATATCCTTGGTATCTTGGTTCGAGTCCAGTTGAAATGTTGAGCTACTAGGCCTAATGTATGCATTGTTTGGGACATCCTGTCCACTCAACTGTTTTTTTTAAGGAGCTGTGAGTGAGCAATGTAAGTGAAGAAAATATAACAAGCTATATGAGAAAAAGTGTAATTAAGCACAAATTATTTCGACGACTTAAAAGACCAAAATAATTATAACAATGACATTATAAAATGAAATGTTTACATGATTTGTTCTTAAAATAACTTTTCCGTGATGTCTTGTTAACTTGTATAGCATTTAATTTGAACATAGTGGTTTTTGAGTGTTTTTTTATCGCCAAATAATTTTGTCATTGCCAAATCGAATATAAAAACGAAAATAGACCATCGGAATAATGCTGGAATCCCAACAACACGATCAAGGGAATAAGACCATAGTAAAAAACTGTTCTCGCTGCGTCGAGTAATAAACAAACACATTCTTTCATTTCTTCGGTAAATTCATCCATATTGTAATGGTTTAAAAATTAACCACATGTGTAATAAAATACAACTAATTTCAAACCTTCACATCACTTTTTGATTTTTATTCAGTCTCTCTCTTTATGACATAGATAAAAGAGAAGGTACTGTATGATCTGCAAAGTCGTCACTTTTAACAGAGAATAACAAATAATTAAATTTACATAGAGAATAAAAATGGTATTTAAGAAAACAAAGGCAAGGTTCGTTTTTATTATAAGGTCATTTCATTAATTATGTCCAATACTCCTGTCTTTACCATGATGAATGAATGACTCTACATTGTTGGGAAACATTAATTTTTTTCACACACTATTGACAAGCTCCCACCCGTATTCGCGTACAGGCTGAATCCGGCACATAACAGTTGAGCCATGAACCCCTTGTGCATTAAGTTAATAACTTAGTTGGGCCACGATCACTGACCAGGAAGATTATAGTCATAGCTTAGTTGGGCCACGATCACCGACCAGGAGGATTATCGTCATAGCTTAGTTGGGCCACAATAATTGATTAGGTATTAGGAGGATCATTGCCATAGCTTAGTTGGGCCACGATCACCGACCAGGAGGATTATCGTCATAGCTTAGTTTGGCCACGATCACCGACCAGGAGGATTATCGTCATAGCTTAGTTGGGCCACAATCATTGATTAGGAGGATCATTGTCATAGCTTAGTTGAGCCACGATCACTGACCAGGATTATCGTCATAGCTTAGTTGGGCCACGTTCACTGGCCAGGAGGACTATAACAGATAATATACTTATGGGTAGATTATGAATTCGACTCCACCAATCTTTTTGTCTTATATTAGATTAGGCTTGGTTATATTAGGTTAAGCTTGGCTTAGATTAGCATTTTTGTTGTGTCTTATTGTCCATCACTAACTGTTTTTCGCTCAGCTTGAGAAGACATTTACAACCATCCTAAATGGAGCACAACAACAGCCATGGGCAAGCTAGTACACCAGTACGCCTTGTTTACAATTCCCAAGAAGAACTCATGACCCAAATGTAGTGAGGGATTAATGATACCATTTTAAACGGAGGTCATAACAGGTATACGTGGTCCAACTGTAATACGCCCGTTGAATCAATGCTTTCTTACACATACATACATACATATATACATACCTACCCCTTCCTTTTGATCCACACACTCTTCCATCACATATTTGCTTCAACATTCGATCCACACTCATCCTCTCAACATGGCCAAAACAACGTAGACACCTCTTTCACATTGACCTAGTGGATTCCCTTTCAAGAGACACTCCTTCATCACCCATTCATTACCGACTCTATCTAACTATACAAGTTTGTCCACATACATTTCTTAGATATCTCATTCCAACCGCATTCACCTTGCTCTTGTGTTTCTACTGACAGACCCACGCTTCACATCCATACAACACTGTTGGCGTTACTGCCATCTTTACTTCTTTCAATACTATTTCATTCTTTGCAATAGTCCACATAAATATAACTACTTTCCAAGATGAATTGACCCGTCTGTCGATTTCACCATATATCCTTCCATTTTTACAAAACATTCTGCCCAGATACACAACAAACTAACTCACTTGTTCTAACAGCTCTCCATTTATACTAAGCTGACAATAATTTCCTGATCCGTCCTTATAAAAAACTACTACCTTAGTTTTGGGAACATTTATACGAAAATCTATTCTGCTTATCGCCACATTCAAACAATTTAATGCATTCTGCAAGTCACGTTCATTCTCAACCATTAATACGGTATCATATGCATATAGTAAAATCCTGTATTAACTAAATTGGTCAACCAGTATCCAACGAGAATTTTGGTTAAGATTAAACTTGTTTTTACTAATTACGGGTGATCGGATGTGGTCAGCCAATAGATACACAAGGCTATGAAGAGAAAATTGACAACAATACGCGAGAAACAATAACCGAAAATACCTTCAAGATTTCTGAGGACATTTTATTTGTGTTGCGCTAATGTTTAATTGGTTTTAAAAAGAATGATTAATCTCGTGATATAGTTTAGAAAAAGTTCCCGGATACTGATTCAAACCCCATACTTTTGACCTGACTCACCACTGCTCTATCAAATTAGCTCTACAGAGGGCGTATCCAAGTGCTAGACAGAACTTACTCTTGAACAATCCTACCAAGACTTCAAAGTGATAAGGTAAAAAATCTCGGAAACCAGACGCAACTGATTAACGGTTCTGTAACATTGTTAGAAGATTGTGATGGCGAGCAACCCAGAGTTCGACAAGATGAAACCATATTTTTGAAAAACGCACCGCGATAGATTCGCTCTCTAAAGCTTTGGTTTGGTTCACAAAAGTGTCAGAGCAATAGCGCTAAGCCACCAACCATGTATTTCAAATATATAATTTCAGCTTATCAGAGTCTTTCGAATCTATATTAATAAAATGAAGAACTTGTTTGTCTGTCATGAGCACTGCGATATCTACCACAAGCAGTGGTCTGAAATTTTAAAAATTAGTAGCTCCTGTGCAGACATGTGCACCTGGAAGACGGAATTTTAAAATCTACCTTCCACGTACAGTACAAGCATTAAACTTAAAACACTTCTCCCAGGCAGCGCTGAGTATAGTCCTAAGGTAATTCAACTAGTGAATAATAATTTTGTATTATTGTTTTTATTAAATTTTGTATTATTGTTTTTATTACTATCACTATATGAAAGTTGGTAGGAAGATATTATTAGAAGGGTTGCGTAGAGGGGCACACAATCGGGGTTTTAAACCCACTTCTCCTGTCAGCAGCGACAAAGAGCAATATACGAATGTAACGCTTTAGACCACTCGGCCACCGTTACGTGTGACTATCATAATAATTGCATACATATAAAAAAAACCTTAAAATACTTTTCAACCTAGCCATCAAATTTGAGTGATGAAAACTAGTAGAATTAGGTGAGGTGTAAGCACACCTGACTTTGACACTAAGTGGTGAAGTTCAAACCCCAACAAGCCGCACTGGGGAGTATTTTTAAGCCCTGTGTGGTTTCCTTTTTTCTCTTCAGATGAATGCTGTGTTCTTTTTTAAAACTCACCTTCCTTATTTTGCTTACTTCGGTAATAAAGTAAAACCGTTGATAGTCACGGGCGCCATTAGTGTGTTAAAATAAAGAATATGAAAAAAAAAGTTTGCTTGTCTTGTGGCTAAAAATTCAGATAGCAGTAGGAATAAACTTATTTGGCAGTTTAATAAACGACTTTTTCTACTTACAAGTAATCATTCGCCAAGCCATGTGTTCCGAAGTTGCCATCTATCACAAATTATGTCTTTTAGGCAGGTGTGATATCAATTTAGTGACCTTTTGTCCACGTTGGATGTTGGTTACTCTATCTTTATTTTGTAAACTCTACAAAAGGCTCTTCTTGAAGCATTCCAACTAGTCACGCTCTAACTTTCTATAGTTAATTTTTCATGAAAGGACATTTTAGGAAACACAAACATATTTCTTTATGCTGAACAATTATATTATTTACTATATAATTAGTGTTATTTTATAGTTAGGTTGATATTAACTATCAAAAGCGACAGCTGCAGATCGCACGACTTGGTGTATTCATACTTTAAAAGAGATATAGTAGCTTTTCTAACTGTCAGACAAGGCCCTTCTCGTAAAAATTGAACTGCATTCTCGCCGCTAGCTAGCTGTACATTAGTTACAATCCATTAGACGTGCCCCACGCGCGGTGACATCACATAACCCTAGCTACAACGACCACGCTATACACATAATTGCTGTGTACTCCACTGCCCCGCTGGCACATATTAGCAGAGGAGGGTCGGGATGTATATATATATGTGTGTGTCTGGGGGGAGGGGGTGAATGATTGCAGTTTATGATTAATCAGGAAGTAATGCTGCTCACTCTAGAAGAGTACAGGGGAAAACGCAACACAATGCAACGACCTTGAGAGCAACGATTTCAATCAAAAATATTCGCACCCGTCTCTGTTCGAAACTAAAGAGGAGCGACCCCGGGTGTGTTGGGAATTGGATGTGGGGGGGAGGGTTGGATGGTATCCGCAGGAAGCGTTGCCTACCCTCCCCCTCCCCCTCAACATTTTTTATTTAAATATTATATTTATTTTAGCACAGCGTCTTATTACCTGTTCAGGTTATACGCTAATGAACTAGGGAGGTTGAATTTAGAGGAAGTATACCCGAATTTACGTTAAAGGAGAGTGGAAAACAATTTTTGAAAAACCAACTTAAGTGCACTCGACCGGGATTCGAAACCTAATCTCTCTGTCATCACCAGTCTAGTCTAACACGAGAGTGAAGCCTTAGACCATGTGACCCCCGAAGCAGGTCCCTGAGATTTGAAATGATGTGACCTCATTTTGATAAACTTATTAAACAATATTCTAACTTTGAACAATGTTTGACTTTTTAAAGTTTTAATAAAGTTTAAAAAAAATTATAAATGCATTCTTAAAAGAATAACATTTGTATATTCAAATTACCGCATATCGTAATTTTTGTTTACCTTATTATCGACATCGGTGGTCACGTGGACAAGCCCATCTAGTGTAGTTTTCCGATCCTATGACAGGGAGATTCGGGGCTCGATTCCCACCCGGGTGTACCATTTTATTCCCCCTACATTATATCCAACTCTCTCCACAACAAATACGTGTACATTTCCTCTAAATTCTACCTCGATCGTTCCTGTCCCACTTGTGTTGTGCGCATAGCCTGAGCTAGGAGCGCCGCATATAATCGAGTTTGTATCCCCTAGCCACTCAACCACCAGGAAGGAACTGTCGACATCTCCTCTTTCCCCTTTCGTTTTTCCGAGCTCGGTACTACACCCAATATCACCTCTAAGGAAGCAGCCAGAAGTGGATCTACACTAAATGCCCATTAGGCACGGGCGGCGGCTTTAGGGGGCGGCACATTTGGGATAACACTATTTTTACTTTTACTATTATATTTTGATTTTAATAATTACGTTTAAAAATTACTGACTAACATTATCGAAATAGTTCAAGTTAAGGTCAGAACGACAATATTTATTTTCAAACAACTGTACTTTGCAATCGCTTTGTAACTGACGTCATTCTCCCCTTCTTCATAATGTAAGTGCAAGCTACTGTAGGGAAGGTACAGTACATGCCTGATTATCTTTCATAGAAATCTTTTCTTGAATACTAACTTCCACCCCACCCTCCTCCCTCAACACCTATTTTCACCGAAACTTCCTAAAGCCTTTGACCAAAAAAAAAATTGGGGGAGGATGCATATTATAACTGTGCCAAAGGGCGCAAAATTTTTAAATCCGCCACTGGAAGCAGCAGGTCTTTTTTGGAGAAAAGCTTTACCTTCACTCTCTCTCTCTCTCTCGATCAACTGTTGACAAATTTCCTCGCTTTCAGTAACGAGGGAAGGTGGTGTGGGCTGGGGTAAGTCGGAGCTTCTGGTAACATCGAAAAACCAACGTTGCAAAACTTGTCTTATACTCCAAGGAACGTTGACCACACTAAAACAAGATAATGACAACGCTGTTTCCCCAAGTTCTCTAGTTCCCTCAGAGATGATATCCAATGCAGGAGCGAAGTAAATCTGAACTTGGTGGTGCGGCCTTGCACTAACAAGCTTTATGACAGCTTCCGGTTCTATGACACAGGCGAGGCGGTCAATTGACTCTTGTGGCTCCGTCCTCGGGACAATAAGATGACTGTGTTCTTGGATTCAGCCAAGTCTGTGGGAGGAAAGCTACAATCTAATTTTCATCTAACAGCTATAAAAGTTATTAGATCTATTTTCACGTATTCATACGTCAAGTCACGTGATTTTCACTTGTCACTTTTGATAGAAATTATCAATACTTATACAATAAAACTAATGAAATAATTATCGCAACAGTAGACGCAAAAAAGTTTGTTTTTTATAAAAAGGCTTTTCTATGAAAATTGGACTATAGGCACTGTCATTTTACTTTCTCACGACCCCACGGAGAAAGTATTGTTATCGTAATAAGAAAATTGACTTTGAGATTTTGATGGATGTCGACATTTCATGACCCCCTAAACTCGAAAAATTTGTTTTGTAATGACATCTGTACTCTCTACCTTCTGAGACTAGAGTCGAAACCATTTTGCACATCAGGCTAAAACTTGGTATCTAGGGTTTTCATAAGGTTCCCCGAGGGGTTTTTGGAATTAAATAACCAGCCCTAAAATAAAGAGTAATTACTTAAGGGTGAAAAGAGAAAAAAATAGATTCACTCAAAATAAGCTACCAGCTCACTTTCTTATTAATTTATTTATTCATTTATTCATATCAAAGCATGTTTAAATGATAAAAGCTTGCAAAATAATATTTGTAAATTTTAGAATGTTGAAATTGCCAATTTTTTTCAAGTCTGAATAAAAGGACGTTTGCCAAAAGTGCAGCTACATGTTATATTTTCCGTTTATTTAATACTTTTATGCTTGTAAAAGCTGTCATTATTGAATGTGTATAATATTAGTGTAGCCTGTACACTATTGTAGGCTACAGAATTTTATTTTTTTTGATCCAAGGACTCCTATGGTTCAAAAAGTTTGGGAACCCCTGGCCTAGGGGGAGGTTAGTTAGAAAGGAGAATTGAGGGGCGAATAATCCGTGGTTTACGAGCTTGAAAACAAACACGTGCATGCACACGTTTGACTGGTCACCGAATTTATTACAACCACAAGAAATAACTATGTTAATTACTTTGGAAAAGTGATTTAAATAAAATTTATCTTTAATTATATATTATTTTTAAAGTTTTTTCCTAACTGTTACACCCTTCCCTCCCTCCCCCCCTCCCCTACACTCAGAAGTACTTCAAGCCCCCGTTCCCCCCGGTTGGGAAACACTGATATAACCGTTCGTGTTGTACGCACTTGCGCTAATGTGTAATGGTAGGGTGATTGTGAGATGAAATGGAGGACCTACAGTTTAACGTGGGATCCGCACCACGGTGGAGGCCTGGCATTCCACACATTCACAAGTTGTGATTAATACACGTCTTGTCAGAGGGGAAGGAAGGGTTTGGCAATCAAATAAATCTGTCCCGGGACCGAGGATTGAACCCCGGACCCCCAGCACAGAAGTTAGACATCTTACCACTAGAAAGCCAGGTCACCCTAACCAAAGTAAATGTTCAGTGCGTTAGGAATGTCGCATACGCGGCACTTATAAAAGGTGTTGTGCGTTATGTCTACGAGCTTCTATACAGGCCTCTGGACCCATTTAATTTTATTCGCAAACACTTTCTGCAGCTCTGCTTGGAAGATGGTTCTTATGTACGTAGTAAATGCAGTTTTTAAGCTACTAAGCGTGCGTAGGTGATCACGATACAGGGCGGATTTTGCTGCTTCCCACAGATAAAAGTCTGATGGAGTAAGATTCGGACATAACTCGAGAGGTGGAACCAGGCCTCATCGGTGAGGAAGGTGACATCAAGAATATCAACAGTTTTCGTTTGGATAAAATCTGTAAAACAGTCACAGTAATGGAGTCGTTTTTCATGATCCGGTGGTTTCAATTCGTGCACCGCTGTTACTTTGTATGGGAAAAGTTTCAATTTTTCTCAGAGCTTTATGCGCTGTTTCAAGCCCGTTATCTTCCTTTTGTGCCAACTTGAGTAATTATTTTGATGTACTCCTTAGCATACAGTCACAAATGCAGAAATGTCTAACAACTTCTCATCGTTAGGTTTAGATGGAATGTCCTTTCTTTCGGCGTCTAACACTGAGCCTGTTTCAAGAAATTTCTCAACAAGTCTACTAACTGCATTTCGATGAGGTACAGGTGTTTCTGTTAAGTTTTCATCAAATTAATTCTGCACTAAATTGGTGTATCTATTGCCTTCTCGAAAGACGTGTTCAACAAGAAAAACACGTTCCTCATTTGAAAGAATCATAGTGAGTACAAAGTGAACTAAACATTCACCGGCACCGAGCGTCAACCACAGTCAAATGTCACACAACAGCAACATCAACAGCAACAAAGATACTGATACCCATATGCGCTGCCACGTACCGTATCCTAAATGCACAGCGACTTTCCAAACGCACTGTATATTTATATACATACTACACAGGATGATAAGAAACTCTGCACAAACTTTAATGGGAGATAGGGAACACTAAAATAAATCTTTTTTGTTAGTGAATATAGGTCTGCAGACGTCACCCTTTGGTGCTAGAGGGTGCTGTTGGACGGTGCGTCAAATGGCTATTTTACGCCATCGTGATTCGTAACACGGATATCGTACGTGTATCACGAGGAATTTTACAGATTCTTAAATGGCTGAACTAGACTTTTGATGCATCCAAATTTCAAAAATTTCCCAAGGACTACTCCAAATAGTTTCTAGGAGCATATAAATTTCAAAATAATTTGGTGGGAGAACTACTTTAAATAGCTTTTAAAAGAGACCTCCCTCAAGACGTATTTCACACCTTCTGATACTCTCGAATATGAAGATGAAAGATTTGTATTAAACTGCAAATAACTTGTAAAGGCATTCACTTTTAAAAATTCACCAGGTAGGGACCACTCCAAATAGTTTCTAGAGATATACAATTTTTAAAATTTCCTGGGCGAGAGAGGGCCACTCCAAATAGATTCAAGGTGCATATTATTAGACATATATAATAATCAAGATGACAACTCCAATTATTTTCTAAAAACATCCAATTTTCAAAAATATCCAGTTGAGGATAGTTCCAAATAACATCCAAAGACATGTAATTTAAAAATAAAATTACTTGAGATGACAACTCCATATAGCTTGTAGAGGCATCTAGCTGTTGGAAAATATCAATATGAGGGTCACTCTAAATAACTTAGAGAGGGGCATCCAAATTACAAAAATGTTTAGGGTAGGATCACTTTAAATGGTAGATTATAAAGGAGTCTAGTTTTTTTATTTATTCAAGGTAATTACTATTCATAATAGGTTTTAGAGACAGCAAATTTTCAAAAATTTGCCCAAGGAGGATCACTCCAAATTTATTCTGGTAGCATTCAAATTAAAAAAAGAATTTGGTAAGACTACTCCAAATAGTTTATTAAAATAATATATCATTCTCAAAAATTGGGAAGGAGGACCACTTCAAATAGCTTTTAGAGACATATAATTTTAAATCCTTTATCAGGGAGGGGAGAGTGGGTAGGAGTAGGGTTAAAGAAAACTTTTTTTTCCCTTGATCTTCCCTACACAAATAAGGTTCTGCCGCCACTGAATTGGTAGCTGAAGATAATATCGACAGTGATAGAAAATTTGGGGGAGGGGGTTTGTGGAGGCCCTGGGGCAATTGCCCCGATCGCACCCCCTTAAACTCAGCACTGGGTACACGAACCATAATTTGGGAAACATCGCTCTAAATAAACTGTTACGTACGCCATATAATAATTCGTCATTAACAAAAGATCATTATTATTATTTAAATTACTTTTTACCTCCTCGCCTTGAAAAAGTAATGAAGTTCGCTAAATCACTTCAAACTTGAAGGATACACTCAACTACATGTTATTTGTTAGGATGAAAGGGGCCACTTAATTGGTTGATTAATAACTTAATAGTGGTTACAGGAACATCTTTCAAGAAAAGATAGGCCTTTAAAAGTGTTGGCTGCACCTTGTAATAACTCCATTACCAACCAATTGCATTATCTCATTCATCTTTTGTCTTCACAGAACATCTCACTAATGTTTTAATAGGAACCGTTGGCTTTTTTGTTCTTTAAAAAACTGATGGGAACATAAGCTATAGTGGAATCATAATAGGAAGATTTTTTTTAAAACTACAAACATATCTTTTAGGTGTCAACAATAATAACATTTAACTATATTACTCGGCTTATTTTATAGGTATTAGTAATATCTATCAAAAGTGACAACTACATATAACATGACTTGATGTATGAATACGTGAAAGTTCATAGCTACCATTATGGTTTCAAATGAAAGAAACTTCTGGAGAAGTGCATTAGCCTCATTGCGTACCTTTGGGTTGAACTGTTAGGAGTTTCCAATCATACAAAGTGTCACAACCAGTTCTACAAACACTGCTTTTGATTGTGATGTGTTATTTGTGACTTCAATGTTAAACCAGTAATAGGAACGACCAAAAATGTTGGTTGTTGCATCGCTTCTTGACCTCCATCTAGTGGCTCCAATGTCTGCTAGACGTACTCTTGGATATCTTGCTCAGGGAACAGTGGGGGGCAAGTTTTAGGGGAAAAAAAAAGATTTGATCATAATTCTCGCGACCAGTAACATTGAAAAGGCTTGATTAGTCTTGAAATTTGAATATTATTGGTTACTAAATATCACTTTTCTAAGACTTTGACCGAGAAATTTTCTTTACTTTGTTTTTACTTTTCTTAGACCTTTTTTTCAACTTTTATGTACACATAAATATGTTATTTATATATAAATGTATATATACATACACAAGAAGAGCCTATCAAATAGTGACTCGGTGGTAGTGGTGAAGTTATGATCACATACTTTTTTACATACTTTTTTAATCAACCTAGGATTAGCACGGACATTAAACGTCATTTTGCCCCCCTCCCCCCCACCATTCCGGTCAAAAAAACGTTCCGGTGCCACTGCTTTTCAATATCGCTGTATCTTATGGATATAAGAGTCAAACATTTGGTCAGATTGGAATTCTTTTTAAGTGTATTGAGTGCAATTTTTGACTATGATGACGGGGGTAAACCGAACTTTTCCCCAAGTACTAGTTTTATCAAATCTCATGCTATATTAGGGAGAGATGAAATAAATTCTAGAATAACCCAGGTTGAATACACCTTAATTTAACAAGTTCTTTGTGTACATTTGGGCTTGGAGGGAGATGCAAGCTATGTAAGCTTATTTATGTTAAAAAATGTATAGCTCTTACAGAATTTAGTACCTCCCCTAAATTACCATAAAAAATACTCAAGATAGCTTCTCTAGATGCATGTCATTTTTTATTAAATTTTCTTCACCTCCAAACGCTTCCCTCCCCTTTCCCGTAATTTTGTCATGGCTACAGCATTGGGTTTGGGGTAAACTTTTATGTCTACTAACCTTATTCCACTTCACTTGGTCCTACCAACAATATACGAATAACACAGCCCAATTAAAATAATTAAACTATTATGCGTGAGCAAACAAGTCTCGCCAACTGACAAACAACACAGCAATACCACAACTGAACTAAGCTTAGAGCAGCCCTTGTCCGCAAGACTGGCACACCCATTCTACCCCTCCCCTTACGCAGTGCCTGAAGTAAATAAAAAAACTCAGTTTAGAAAATAGCTTTCACTTCCTCTTTAATTGCAACCTTAACTTCACCACCAACAAGTGTCAAGAGGTACCCTACCATAAAAGCCTCTGCTGTCGGGTTAATGTAGTAACTACACGTTTAGGTTTGGGAAAGTAGTAGTGTAATAAAACAAAATATGCTTTTACTGCTTTAAAGGAGAATATTTGGGTGGACTGCCCCGTTCCCTGCTCCCCCTTTGGGCGAGCCCGATAAAACAACAATAACTTAATGAAATTATGACAATGACTAAAGGTCTCGCGTCATCCCTTCACAGCCCTTTCACCACTCTAAGCATTCCAACAGGCAGCTATGCTGGGATTCATTGTTCCTACGCTGTTTCATCGCACATGCCAGACAAAAAAATTAGTGAGCACTGCGCTCACCCCTCAACCAACGGAGGGCTAAATGTCTTTTTGCATCATTGGAATTTTTTTTCGCCAAGAGGTGAAGCTTGGGCCGAAGGCGCAAACTTGATTAACTCGAGGGCGCACCGGCCCGAGGGCCGGTGGGCCGGCGGGCCAGTCCGAGCCTGGTCCCGGCACAGATTTATCTAATCGCCAAACCCTTCCTTCACCTCTGACAAGACGGGTTTGTATGACGTCATCAACCGCCCTTGTTTCGGCTAGTTCGCCATTTTGATTTCATAAGGGTGCGCAGAATTTTAAGAGCTCTCGTTTAGAAAGCAATTTTAAGAAAATCACAGATGTCGCTTCCACAAAAAATGGTTTGTGTGAATATTTAATCGCCAAAAGTAACAACAAATCATTATATCGTCTTGCAGATCATTTGGTTTGGCGAATGAATACATGGTAGCTTTTCCTAGCTGTCACCTCCTCTCCTATTGTGGATGCCTTATATCAATATTAGCAGCCGCAGATAATATGGTTTGACGTATGAAAACGTGAAAGTAGATCTAGTAATTTTTTAGATGTCAGATAAGGCTCTTATGAAAATTATACTATACATACAGGTTACAGGTTTATATAGATGAATCGTCATTAAAAGAAACTATTAGAACAACTAACAATAACAGAAATTCACTATTTTTAATTTGCAGGTTTTTTAACTATACGTACAAACTGTTTAATCTATGTGGTAGGGATGAGAGGAGTAATTTTAGAGGCAGTGCACTGGTGATAGATTTCCACATGTGATGTATCACTTATGTTTTCTCATCCTTGTCCGTCGCTAGTGTTGGTGTATTTCTTCTGAACAACCCTTCACGTGTATATCCCATTGATTAAGCCATTTAATACGACTAGTGTAAAAACGCGTGACCAGAAATAGAATAGTTTTGACGGGAAATAACCCATCTATATTAATTAGAGAGGAGACGCTCGATTCCTCAAAGCCCTAGAATCCTATGGTATTTGACAGATTCGAGATTCATAAAAATGTCAACAAATGATCTCGAATACAATATTTGTAATTAGAGCTTGTCTTGAAATAACAATTTGAATCAATTGGTAAGAGGAATTATATATTTTTTTTATTTGGGAGATTAACAAAATCATAAAAAAAAGACTAAATCGTAAAGATATAATTAATTTAAGGAAAAAAAGTGTTCTCTTTGTTGTTACGTAATAGACATGACAAACAAAATAGCATTTGTCAGTGACCACTTTTTTTTTATTCAATTTTAAACATGTTCACTTTAACTAACTAAAACTGTACTATTTTTTAAAGATTCGAATTTAGATTCGAGATTCGAAAGAAAGCTTGAGATTCGGATTCGAGAAATATAATATTCGACCCATCCATAGTATTAATGGTACTATTTGTATGCAATTTACTTTCTCAAACAAGTCTGCAAACTGTTGCACAATTTAATGTATTTGCTGACCATGTTTCCACAATATTGTCCGTGTTTATAAAGTAGTAGTAATGTAACCTGAATATCTTCACTCGAAATTTGTGGCCAGTCTTTCGTATATATGGTCGATCATTTCATTATCTAATTGAGAGTCGACCTCACGGCCTATCAACTGAGATATTAGGTATAAGAATACGATCGAATCAGAAAATGTAGAAAGAGTGTGTCTATTTGAACGCTTCGCTTGAAAACAAAGAAATCAGGATTAGTGCAATAGCTTTATTTTTATTTTAACACAATATATAGATTATATTTGATAAATGTTGTAATTTTCAAAATACTGTATGCTAAAACGGTTTAACTGGTCTCAAACCCCACCCCCTCTTTTAAAAACAGTTGAATACAGAAAATCGCACCATAATGAGACGCCTGGCTTAAGCTGGATTACCAAACTTGGGTGTTATTCGAGGGGAGGGGGACTAGATTTTGAGTTTTGATTTAAGTACAAACTGACTCGTTAGTGCCTCTTGAACGTACAACTATCATGGCAACTATTAGCTAAATTTAGTATCAAATTTTGAAAATGTAGACGGACGTAAATTGAAAATAGCGCAGGATTTACTTTTCAAAATTGCTGAAAAACGCAAGTGCAGGAGAAATATTTTAACAGTAGGGCACATTGGGAAAAGTGAATGTCTTATATTTTTAACAAATGAAAAAAACCGAACATAATTGTTTGGAAGGGAACAAAATTAGTAAAGTGATTTATATTATAGGTTTTGTAAGGTTGTATCAATAATTTCTCAAAAATTTCAATAACCTAAAGTTTTAATTTTTCAAAATATAAATCATTTTCAAAAAATATTTTTATTTTTATTGATTAGCATATAATTACTTTCCGCATCGGTGGCAAATGTATGAAAGCGTCAGTCACAGCTTATATGCCATGTACAAAATGTTAACGGATAAATCTTCTTAGTTTTAAACTGAGTTCAACTAAACTTACCAATAAATTGTGGTTTACCACTTAATTTAAGAGGGAGAGTCAATTTCGGAACGATCAGTATGGTCTAATGTTCATAGGAATGGTCTTTTAGAAAATGCAAACTTATTTGCGGCAAAAATTGATAACTTTTTACTAAATTGTTAATGTTATTTAATAAGCATTGATAATATTTATCAAAAGTGACAGCTGCGGCTCACACGGTCTGACGTATGAACGTATGTAAGTAGATATAATAACTTTTCTAGCCGTCATAATAAAATATTCTTCCTATGAAAATTGGACTGTATTTTTAGACATTGACGGGAGCTACATATTGGACATTCAGACCGGTACATTGACGCTCTGCTATGAAGATCAAAATGTCAAGTTGTGTTTATACTCCATCTATTACTCTCTAGACAATATAGATATATACTTACTACTACTAGAAAGCGCATAAATCTGCAGTCAACTGAACCAAAACGAACTGCAAGTGCAAACTTCAAAACACTGTTCTCAAGCAACGTAATGGCCACAGAGAGATAATGGTTAAATCCAATGTAGGATGAGTGGTTAGTGGCTATGCATGCTTTGTTGAGAAGCATAAAAAAAGCCTGAGTGAGTGCAGTGGCTCAAATAACGTCACGAGTCACAACCACATAAACATTTTAGTTGCGCCCGATGCAGGGGCAGGGTTGAGGCATGCGTTGCCTGGGAATAATGAAGAAATAATTTTCAATAAGGTCATGCATGATTTCAAAAACGGCTCTGATAACACCCTTGTCTTATTTTGAGCTTTCCATTTATATTGATGTATCACTTTATTGTGACCTTAAATAAGCGTGGATAATCCTTTAAAATCATATGACGCAGTTTTCAATACTGCATTGTGCCCTTAAGGAAGCGTAAATAAATAATCCTTTACAACTATTGGACGCAGATTTCATCATGGCATTGTGCCCTTAAAGAAGCGTATACAACTCTTAAAAAACCACCCGGATTGGGTCTATGGCAGACATGTTCCAGGACTCTTGGAGCCGCTTTATCAACGTTACCTAATTTTCAATATCAGTGGGAAATTCAAGTATCTCTTGACAGGTATAATACATTTATTTGAGATACAAACAGAACACAAGGTATAAACAAAGAAAGAACAAGTTTTCCATCTTATTTATAGCTCTACATATTTTATTTGTACGTCATTATTTTTTCCTCCTCTCATTTTAATTTATGTACGGTTGTCAGTTGGGCTCCTTCCTATTCGTAGTTCGTTTTTAACCAGGTGTAACGCTAGTGGCCAAGGCTTATGTTCCAAATAATACAAGACTAGGGGGGGGGTTGGAGGTGTAAGGGGTGGGTTCTCTTTTATAAACACGGCATCCCCCCCTTAGCGTTCACATACATACACATATAAGCTGTTCCCGACATCCCCTTCTCTTCTTCCACTGTGACAGAATGATGGAGAGTAGAGACTCTTCAGTCATCACTCCACCCAGCCTCCTCGGTGAGGAACTGGTCTCGACGTCCGCCCGATTGACAATGAAAGGTGGTGTTGGTATTTTCTTTCTCCTCTTCAGTTCACCAAGGAGGAATAACTTGTTGATACGGCGTCTGACATGATTATGGTGTCCCAACACCCATCTCTTTGGTCTCGCATTATCACGGCTTTCCACCTCACCTTCTAATTTACATTTTGAAGAGTAAGAAGCGAAAGGGAGGGAAAATGCGTTAAGTCCACTTTATGTCTTGGAATGGATAGAATAACGCTTCTGTCGTTTACAGTTCAACATTGGAGGAACCTTTTAGAAGCTGTAAGAGATAAATATCGAGTACCAGCCCATTGACAAAAACAGAACACAGTATTTATATTACCACTTTTAAATATAAAGAGTTTATTTCACGACCGATTAACCGGATAAGAGTTTACTCTAGAACCAGAAATCGTTGTTTTCTACATTCTTAACTTGACAACAGTGGAATAGTTTTACCATTTTAATTCCCCGCCACTTCTTGATACCCGTTCGAGATATAGGTATGGGCGAATATAAAACACTTGTTAAGGGCAATATTTTTGCAGTTTTTTAACAAAAAATATTTTTTATTTGAAATAAATCAAATATATATTAATTGTTTTAGCAGCGTTTATTACTACCCATTCGGATTATACGCTTATGTACTAATCTCGCTAATGGCTTTAAGTATTTATAATAGCTATAAAAGTGTCAGCTTCAGATCACATGACTTGACGTATGAATGCGTGGAAGTGAATCTAGTAGCTTCTTATAGCTGCCTGATATGTACATTTGTAAGAAAATTGAGATACATGTGTAGAAGATTAAACAAAACATATTTAATAAAACAATATATTATTATTTATTTTTACCAAAAAAAATTGTTTTTGTTATAACTGGAGTTCCCTTGCGTACAAATACTAATAGCGCTGAATGTTTATTTCGTCTGGATATATCCCGCTTTTCACCTGCCCTCTTCATATTCAAATCCTCACATTTTTCAACGTCCTCTTACACAAATCTTGATTTTTATCAGGACTATAATGATGATCTTGTGTGCTTGATAGTTACTTCATATTCATTCTACTCTTAAAAGGAAGTGAAGTAATAAGTGACTATATTTCAAGCAAAGCTTGTTACAAACGTGTAAGGCTTTTTCATTTATTCTGACATTGATGGTGTCACGTAAGAGTTCAAGTACTCGATTCCTCTTTCATTCTTTTAGGACGCACACAGTCAGATCTTCATAAGAAAATACTTCTGATATTTCAAAACGTATTTAATCTACATCAAACATCTAGAAAAATTACTAGATCTATCTTAACATATTAATACGTCAATTCATGTGATATGTAGCAGTCACTTTTGTTAGATACTATCAATAAGTACCTATAAAATAACACTTATAATATAGTAAAATGTTTTCAATACTGGCCGTTAAAAAGTTTACATTTTTTTAAAAGGTCCTTCCTATGAAAATTGATCTGTATTCACCCACGTAATCCCCATCCTACTACCCATCCGGACTATTAACATATTTACACTATTAAGATAAGAACTAGTAAGATATAATTTAGAAAAAGTATACCTTTGTTAGCAGAGAGGGGAAGGGGGAAAACATTTGAAGAGAAACGAAACCTTAGTACACACGGCCAATGTTTGAGCCCCAACCTCCCCGCTACAGTCAAACCAGATGAGACGAGACTGATGCCTTAATCCATGTATCCATTAATGTGGGTCATTTTATCTGTAGCTGACGCTTTTGACACGTGCTGGCAATTGTGACAGCTTTAAGATAAACATAGTGGCCTTTCGTCAATGTCAGCTACTCTAGTCTAGATTACTGTTTTTATATTTGCGCGTTGGCTCTACTGCCAAATCTTCACTCTTCAGCTGAGATGAAATGGCTCCCCTCCACGCGATAGCTATACGGCCATATCTTCATTTCTCAGCTGAGATAAAATGGCTCCCCTCCACGCGATAGCTATACGGCCAAATCTTCACTATTCAGCTGAGATGAAATGGCTCTCCTCCACGCGATAGCTATACGGCCATATCTTCACTTCTCAGCTGATATTAAATGGCTCTCCTCCACGCAATAGCTACACGACCAAATCATCACTCTTCAGCTTAGATGAAATGGCTCTCCTCCACGTGTTAGCCCAACTGCCAAATCTTCACTCCCCAGCTTAGATGAAATGGCGCTCCTCCACGCCAGCTCTAATAATTAAAGCCCTCAATAAACAACTCTGATGGTATTATTAGGGTCTCAGAATATAGAGCAAGCCCGCACTCCTCCCGGGAGCTTACCAAGAGGGTCAACGACACCGCGGCTCATCCCCGTCAGTCTTCGTTAAAGACTCAAGTGCACGATGGAGGAGGGAAAACCGCACCGTGTCTTGGACCGGACCACGGTGGAACGTGTGGTCTATTGCCACGTACACACGGACAAGGTTTCCATACTTAATTTATTAAATGTGTACTTGTATTGAAATAATGATGACAACTACTAGCAAGAAGTTAAGATATCTGATAATCCATAAAAAGGACTTCAACTTACACATGATCACATCAATTATAATAGAATTCTGGTAGGAAGAAACATTTAGAAGCTGTACACTTTTTTTTTTGCAGTTAACATTAATAATATTTTACTATATTAGTATTATTTTTCAGGTATAAATATTATTTATCAAAGGTAACGGCTGCAGTTTACATGACTTGACGTATGTATAGAAAAAATAGTTTTAGAAAATTGTTTAACTCTCGAATAAGTGTCTTCATATCTAGATCATACTACTGTGGATGCCCAATGTGATAATTTGTATAATTGGTTTTAAATGTGTTTATTTCAATAAACATTTTAAGTTTGTGTAATTTAACCAATATATTTTCGAAATCATAACTAAGGTCGATTGCCAGCCATTGTTTTCTTAATACATATATAGTTGTGCAAGAGACCCGGGTCATGAATAACATTACCCTTAATGAGGTGGAAAGGGGCGAAATAAAAAGCTAGTGCTCCTGCAGTTTTTAGAGAAAATAACTTTTTGGGTCAAAATCCTATATATTATTTCTTTTGTCAACATCCCTTTTTCTCAACTAATACAAAGCCTACAGCGATGAATAAGGTATCAGTGGATAGGATTTTTTATAGACTTCTAACATAGCATACTCAGTTTACGTTAAAACACATTGTTTGTTTAAAATTTAAGTTAAAATAAAAATCTTAATTCAAGATGATTGCTTTTTGACATCAAATATTGTATAAAAAGAAGTATTGTAAATTGTAAATACGTTCACTTTAATAAACTCTCTTTGCTATTTTGTGTATACACTTTGCTAAGTATTTAATTTCAACAACCCAACAAAAGACTAAATCTTTAGGGGGGAGGGAAAGGTTGAATGTGCAAAGGTTTCGCAAGGGTTTGCTGGTAAATAACATATTGCTCCAGTAGAAACAACGAGTTTAATTTTCTTAACACAACTATATCAGCAGTTTTTGAAAATAGGTCATAATCATAGTATTTAATGAGAAGCTTTTTAACTGATGTGAAAAAGTGATTATTAGATTCCAGGACACCCTTGACAAATATTTAACTGTTAATAATAATAATAAATAATAATAATAATATAAATAATATTATTATTATTAATAATATTATTAATAATAATATATATTATATTATATTAATATTATATTATATTAATAATAATAATAATAATAATATTATTATTATTATTATTATTATTATTATTATTATTATTATTATTATTATTATTATCATCGCGTCTTACTAACCGTTCGTGGTTATACGCACTTACGCTAATGTGTAATGGTAGGGTGATTGTGAGATGAAATGGAGGACCTACAGTTTAACGTGGAATCCGAACCGCGGTGGAGGCCTGGCATTCCACACATTCACAAGTTGTGATTAATACACATCTTGTCAGAGGTGAAGGAAAGGTTTGGCAATCAGGTAAATCTGTGCCGGGACCGAAGATTGAACCCCGGACCCCCAGCACAGAAGTCCGACATCTTATCCCTAGACCACCAGGTCACTTTTAACAACTGTTGATATCACCGTGTGAAGGAAATTAAATTATACGTTTCTACTGGAGAATTATTTGGTTTCTTTTGAGCAAAAAAAAAAATATTTTGGTATAAAAACTTCAAAAACACTGTCCTTTTCTTTGCGTTACCTACACTCCCACATTAAGATCTCACGACTACTTAACCGGGAAGTTAGAAACAAGATTAAGCTCTAATAAAAAAATATAATCAAGTTGTGGTTTAATGCATTCTTCACTTGACAACAGTGAAATTGGGACCTGTTTAGTATGTTTTTAGTTGTAATCTTTATATATATTTGTTATGTATTAAAACTATGCACTGGTTTTTATTCAACTGTTTTCTAATGAAGACAACAGAATACCGCACCACGATGCGACGTCTAGTTCAAGTTGTGTTACATACCTTATTTAGGCGCTATCCTTGGGGTGAGACGTGCTCTTAATTACTCGTAGCTCTGTTGAAAAAGTCATAACGAATATCGAGGATGAGGTCCCGCCAGCTGTTGGCGTGCTCCGTAATCCAAACAATGAACAGTACCGCGGCCCTCCGGCTCCCAGATTGTTAACACCCGGGTAACAGCTCCTGCCGTACAGGCGCCGGACGACGTGTCACTCTCCCGTCCTTTGACGCGCCACAAGTTAACCACCCATCCCTCCTATTCAACCAGAACCTACTTCAACGCTTTTAACTATTTCTCACATTTTGACACGGGGGACAGGGAGTCTGGTGTTTGAATCCCGGCAGGGTGTGCTGAGGTGGTTTTCTCACCCTTCTTGCACGCCAAGGTGTCCTGAATTGCACCCGACTGAGACTCGAACCGATAACCTCTCCATTACCAGCAATCCAGTATATTTTGAGCCTACGCCTTAAACTAATGACCATCAGTGTGAGTATATTTTGGACTATTTATCTAGAGTTTATAGACATAGAATCGGTAATGTAATAAGTCAATTTATTTAGTTTGATGACAACCTAAAACTAAATGTAGAGTAACCAACATTGACAAAATATCACTATGGTTAGCTTACAACTAAGTTGGCAACACATTATGTCAAAACGTGACTGCTACCTGACTGCGCACAGTTACATTAAAATAGATATACAGTAAAACCTTGGATTGCTAGTAACTAGGTTTGCGAGTGTTTTGTAAGACGAGCAAAAATTTTCAATAAATTTTAACTTGATAAACGAGCGATATCTTGCAATACGAGTAGTACTACAGTTACGCTTTGTCTGCCGAGCAGTGTCATTGGATAAGTTCTTTGTTAAAGTCGCACAAAAAGAAAAATATTTGAGTGAGCCAACATATAGCAGTGATTCCGTTAGTGACAGTGAAAGTCATCCTAAACAATAACACACCTCCTCCTCTCATTTCTCTCGTCCACCTCACACCAGCCACCATTAAATTTAATTAATAAATTTGATTACAGTATAGCTACATTTAAATAACGAAAATAAAAAAGGTATTAATCATTTTTAAATTAAATATTTTTGGGTTGTGGAACGAATCATCTGAGTTTCCATTATTTCTTATGGTGGAAATTCACTTTGATATACGAGTGCTTTGTATTACGAACACGTTTACGAAACGAATTATGCTCGCAATCCAAGGTTTTACTGTATTATTAGCTTCTAGAAATTTCGGAAAAGTGTTTGTAGATTATGGTCTTCTAATATTCCCCACTCTCAACCCATTTATTTATTTTTTACTTTTCAGGTGATGTATTAGAAAAATCTTATTGACCTAGAAAATATAGGTCAAAGTTTTTCAAGGCAAACCAGAACTCCCTTCTCGTCTTTTTTGTTAATGTAAAGGAGAAAAAAAAATGTAGGACTAAACCTAAAGCTTGGTAAACAAAGATTTTTAACCAAACTCTCTCTCTCTCGTAATTTTTTTTTAAGAAAGCCTTCCTTAAAGTAAATTTACCAAGGTCTACTAGAGACACAGATTAGACAAAATACCTATCATTCACTGATAATATAAAAGTAGGTTACAAAACATACCATATTATTTTTGAAGAACTGTATAGTTATTATTCAAAAACGTTGAACAATGCTACTTTTATATTCAGGATAAAAGGGTTGTTCCCATAAAGGTTACATATAGTATGTATACTATATACAGCATCCTCTGCTGTTCAATACCAGACAGTTTGAAATTATAGTAGGGACAAGAATGAAAAAATTCAAATAAATAGTTTTAAGGGTTCAAAGAATAAACATTGGTTTGGAAGCTTGACGTAGCTTTCTTTGCTACCTAATAACCGTAACCATATACACAATTAATTTTTTTTTAACTATAAAACCTACCTAAAATTTAGCTGTTGGCAATTACAAAACAGAATAATAATAAGTATCACGAATTTTTCAATAAGTTGACAGTTTGTCATGTCTTTGACAACTTCGACCCAAATGCTATTTGCTTCCATTAACACCTTCTAACACAAAGGATAACCCTAATAATAAATAATTAATTTTATATCCAAGGTCGCATAATCTGCATTGTGTTATCATCATGTATTTTCTAGAGCTGTGTTTCCCAGACCAACTTTCTTTCTTTTTTTTTTTTTCAGGAAGGACACTTAAAAAGGGGGACGTTTTGATCAAAAAATGGTGAATTTCCCGCGAAAAGCGGAATGAATGGGAACCCCATCCTAGGGAAAATAATATTAATCTTAATATTATAACTGTTTGACAGCCTCTTTTTTCTACTGGCCAGAGTTCCTGACTATAGATCCAGAGGACCCCAGGTTCAATCCCCGGCGCTTCCAGAAGTTTTATGTGTAGCAGCGGGAATGGAACGGGGTCAAACTCAGCCACGCGAGGACAAATGAAGAGCTTCTTGAATAAATAGGTAACAGCTCCCGTCCAGAAAAACTGAGATTAACAGCCGGAGAGTTCATTGTGCTGACCACATGACACCCTATATCCGCAAACGTTAGCACTATCATCGCTAACGGTGACGGTCGCTCGTTCGCTTAAGGTCGCTTGCTGGCCAACGTCATTTGAGTTTTTTTTGTCACTGTTTATTACTTCTTATTTATGATGTACTAATAAAGTAGTTCTCATTCCCATCAAAGACCAACACAGATGTAAAATAGCAAAATTGGATTGACTTTATTTAGTTTATGTACCAAACATTATTTTCAACAAACATTTTAAGTATCCCGGATATTTTTTATAGCATCCGACTAAATTCAATGCCTAAGCGTCCTACTCAAATTTAAACGTATTTCATCTTTCATTCTATTTGTGTGCTCCATCAAAAAAACTCAGTAATGCAGTATTTTTTGTGGGGGGTAGGGTCGTTTGTGAGGACAAAATCTACCTTTTGAATAGCGTTTTTGTATGAAAGAATCACTTTATAAGAAACCTTAAATAGAGGACGTATTGAATTACTTCAATCCCATTCATTCAAAGGTGTTTTTTTTATCTAACACGTTTTCTTTAAGACGAGGAATGGTTTCTGTTTATTTTTGGGATTTTACTTTTTCTAGATGTTATTTTATTTGTCGTTCATTTTGGGCAAGAAGGTATGAACGAGTCCACTGGTGTGACATTTCAATCTGCCTTCACAGTAAGACGCTTAGCCTATTAATTACGTCACTATGCAACAGTCCAATTTTCATAGGAATAGCCTTTAATAAAATACAAATATTGCTGTCAATAATGATAACAGTTAAATGTTATTTCTAGGTAGTGATAATATTTTTCAAAGGGTGTCACTTTCGCAATAGACTGGACTGTTGATGATGGAGAGATAGGGGTTCTAATCCAGGTCGGGTCTATTGAGGGCAGTTTTATTTTACACAAATGGTTTTACACTCCTCCTCCACGAAAATGTGGGTACTCTTTCTCTAAATTAAACCTTCATTTACAATAAATTTGAGCTATAGGGACATATATGCGTGAGATGCGGTGAAATAATAAAAATATAAATTAAAACTAATCTAAAGTAACAGAGTGAAAGAGCATGAAATGTAACTTAATTCCCATAAAGAACAAATAAAACCTGCACATTTGAGTTTAGAAAAAAACATTAAGAGCATTTGGAATTGGCCTCCCTGATCATAACCCGGCGTGCTAACCACTCGTCTTTATTTACTTTCTACTCTTGTACTGGACGTGTTTTTCATCAAACTACCTAATAAAAATAAGAGGCTCATCTCCCTAAAGTGCTCGTAGATATATGTGTGTACTATTTTAGAACGAACATTTTATTATCATTTCCTTTGTACAATTATTTTAGGAAACCATAGCCTCCTTCTCCACATTTTTTTTTGTTTATGTTTTTATGACGCGACCTGCTTAGTATTATATTGCTGTCGTAACAAGAATTTCCTTTTGTTAAGAGGTTTTTCTTTTCCACTGAGCTATCTTGATGCCGTGTCCATTATTCCGGAGCCAAGAGGTTACCTAGTTGGTTTGGGGTTGAAGGTCTTCAATTACCATGACAACTTCAGGGGGGAGTGGGATGGGTAGTCCATCTACCAGAATTGGTGCCCGTCCACCCTCCCCGGTGCTACAGTCCAATTTCCATAAAAAATAACCTTACCTGAATGTTGTAAGAGCTACTAGATCAACTTTCATGTACTCATACATAAGGTCATATAATCTGCAGCTGTCACTTTTAATATAAATGATCAAAACCTATAGAATAACACTTATAATACATTAATATAAGGAACACATTTAAATATCACATACAATTAAATTGAGATAGGTAGGTATAAACATATTCAAGTCAATTAACCAAGATGAATAAATTGAAACAATCTATAAATTTATTTATCTGATTAATTGACTTAAATATGTTTATACCTACCTATCTCGTTTTTATTGTATGTGATATCTAAAATTAATGTGTTTCTTATATTAATTGTCTACACATTCTCCTTACTACAATTATAATGGATATTACTAAAATTACTTATAATAAAGTAAAAAGATTATCATCGGTGACCACAAAAAACATGTTTGTATGTATTACCAAAAAATCCTTCCTTTGAAAATTGGACTGTAGCTGCCCATTCAGACAACCGGTAGAGAGAATTCCTCGACAAGAAACGCCCAGTTGGTACGTTTGCGCTTAATATTCATTTTAACTTTTATACGCCCATCAAAACTGTAGGCATTCTTTTGAATATAATCTTCTTAGAAATGTTTCAAAATTGATTTTAACACAGGTCTACCCCGTTATATGTATTTATCCTCTTAACTACAACCATTCGTATTACGTACCCACAAATATGATCACATGGATCAAGACGTCAATCTCGTATGGTTTATTTTCATCGGTGACGGGGAAGTCGCTGTGTGAATCACGGTCGGGTGTTCTGAGATTGGAAATACTTAGGTAGTTTCCCACTCTCTACTCATGCAAATGTTTGGTACATTTCTTCTAAAGTCTACTTTTATCATTCCTACTCAAATGGTGTAGTTAATGCGTATAGCCCAGATGGGTGTTAACACGCGGTAGAAAAAAACAGCACTCGTTTCGAACCAGGGCCACCCCTGTATCAATGGGATTCAACCTGGGGTTCGCGTACCACTGTGGTTACGCGGAGACATTTTAGGGGTACGTAAAATTTAACATAAAGATTTCTTACAGGGTACGTAAACTTTTATATATTTATATATATATATGATATATTATATGATACACATATTTTTATATATCATATATATGTATATTATACCATTTATATCTATATATAGTCTTACGTACCCCCTAAGATGTCTCCACGTACCCCATGTTGAATACCACTGATCCATACGAAGGGTACCCGCATTTGCATGGAGAGAGAGAGAAGGAAAAATATATATGCGTATATATGCATATTTATTTCTCATTCATAACTTATTATTTAACACATTATTTTGGATGTAATTTATTTTAGTTGTAGATTTTATCATTTGTATAACTTAAATTATGCCTCAACAGCTTTGGGGTACGGATAAGAATGTAATGTCTTTACATGTCTCTGTCAGTCCTCACATCCAGCAAAGATCCTCTCATAGCCGCGCAAAGATGATTCCTTGATTGAACGCCACGCTGAGTCACTCTGAGCTTCGTTTCCCAGCAGTGTGAAGGTGTTTTGCGCCGAGGATTCCTTGATTGAACGCCACGCTGAGTCACTCTGTCTGAGCTTCGTTTCCCAGCAGTGTGAAGGTGTTTGCGCCGTGACTCGCCAGAGGGAAAGCTGTGATACACGCCCCACCATGTATAATAACAAATTACTGATTCCACGAGGGCAATTCATCGTAAGGTTATTACGTAGGGCTCTGCGAGTGCTCGGATATCGAGCTTCGAGCCGACATCATTAAAGATTAGGATCGAGATGGAAAGTTTTGTAGGTTCTTCATTCTCCAGCTTCCTCTTGATGTTCACACAAATATATTTTTTAAAACATTATGGTAGGTATAGGTTATTTAATTTAGATGATATCAGCAGTTCCACTTATAAATCATTTTGTAACTTTGCAAACTGTTTTAATTAATATCAAATTTCACATTAATAACGTAATATATCTATAAAACTACTTTTGAGCAGTAAACTAATTCAATATTTTCGTCCATTTTGAATTATCCTCGATTGAAGTTGCATTGCCATGACAAGGAAATGAAAATAAAAAGGGCTAAATATGTCACTATATACTTGAATAATAATTAATTTTCCTATTTTTACATGATCCCTTTCTATAATTATAATCTCAGTTAAAATAAATTTAAGATTGAGAATGCATATCGATTCATTTCGAACTTAAGGTGGTGTTTTAGGGGACGCTAGAAAATGTAAGTCTTTTGTTTTTATAGCATAACTTTTTTGTTTACAGAAAATAAAATATTGCTTCATTACAAACAGAGAATTTAATTTTCTTCACATTATGATATCAATATTTCTTGAATATCTATCAAGGGTGTCCTGGAATTTAATGACAACTATTCCTCTTAATCTAAAAATTTTGTCATTTAATTCCGCTACGCTCATGGCAGATATTCAAGGATTGTTGAGGTCACCCACCATGTAACGTGAATTAAACTCTATGTTTGTACTGAAGCAATATTTCATATATTTTGGCAAAAAAAAAAGTTTGCTATAAAAACTGCAAATACACATTTTATCACATTCCCTACATACTCCCACCCCCCACCTTAAATTATTTAAAACCTGTATTAATACCTTCCACTAGTTACTATTTAGTGATAGAATTATGTTGATTAACCTGTATAAAATCAGCGTTGATCAACATTGCAATAAATATTTTACCAAACTTGCCATTTTTAAATAAATTTTTTTTATTATTTCGTCTCTCTATAGAAAATTATATTTTAACCATCTTCTTTTTCATTTTAAAGTATGAATATAACTTTTATAAACATTAAAAATGGAATTTAAATAAATTTCTTAATAAGATAGTTTCTAGTGAGAATCCATATAAGGGGCATTCGCAACTGCGCATAGATAAATTGAATTGGAATTGAGGAAGTCATCATGCGCGCGATTATTACATTAATGACTAATAAACGAAATAAGAAACAATTCAAATTTCAAGCTGCTTCCGATTCTTACGTTTTATTACAGGGTGGTTAAAGTTACGAAGCCTTATTTTGGGGGAAGTATTAGCTCATTAAAACGTAAATTTTATCAACTTTTTTTGATATTGTTTGTGTAATTTTAATATCTTTAAATACATGAGTGTTGAAACAGTTTTTACTGATGTTTCTATTCCATTCTTATTTGAGTGTTTAAAAAAAATAATGTTTGGTTATTTCTAATTATTTAAAAACAAATATTTCCATATTTTAAACTTTATTTTCGAAAGTATTTATTTATAAAAATGAGTGTCAATCTTATTTTAAGAACATGTGTTGTTTTAATATATTTTTAATATCTCACATTTTAAAGATGTAGTATAGTTAACTCCAGATTATCCATGATAATGGAGGGTAGGAGTGCAGCGTATAACTCAAAACCACGGATAATCCGAATATTTAGTAAAACAAGAGTTTGTTGCACATTCAATTCAAACTAGTATTCACCTCTCGTGATTGCTTTTATGAACACATCCTTATATTTCGCTCCCTTAGATAATTAAAAAAAACCTTTTAAATCAATGTACAGTATAATGCAGTATACTTCACTTAAAAAGTCTGTATTTAGGTTCGGCCAGACTGATAATCGTGCGAGCGAGCATGCAAGCGACTGGGTGGCTAAACTAGCGAGCGTGCGAGCGAGCGAGCGCGTAATTATCAGATCTCTCTCTATAATAATGACGAGGAGGCTACGAATCTTGGCTCAGTGAAATGAGGGGGTTTTAACAATTGATTTATTGTTGTGGTTTTCTCCTCCTCTCTCCACGCTAATGGTGATTCTTATTTGCAAAGGCCTACTTTGATAATATTGAATTATTTTAACATATCAGTTTTACATACATTTATATATACATATAAGTATGGTTTATGATATTACCAATTAAATTAGGCCGTTAGTAGCAAGTGTGCTAAGCCCTTCGATAGTAATAAAAATGTTAAAATGAGAAGATTTTCCAGCACTCAATGAACCAACATATAATAATATTGCCTAGCGCCTGTAAACTAGATTGTACTGGGTCGAGCGCGCGCGATTGAAAAATAGAACCAGTTCTATCTTTCAAGCGTGCGCGCTCAGTCGCTCGCTTGCTCGCTCGCTTCAGTCTGGCCACCTCTCATTACAACCAATGTGTTCTATTTTATATTTTAATCGCTCGCGCGCTCGCTTGCCCAGTCTGGCCGCCCCCTTAGTCTTCTGCTTCATTGCAACATCTTCCTGTTTCCTTATCCCAATATGTATTTTCCATAACATCAGCTTGTCAGATAGGAGCGTGTCCTGTTCCAGATAATTAAGCAGATGAGTTCATTCTAGTGCAGTCCCCCTTGCATAAACTTGTTGTCTCTCTGGCCATTATCTCTTCCTTAGGAATTTACTGAGTACAACAATCGGTAGCCCTGTATGTCTCCATCAACGCAGCGTTTTTCAGAAACGTGTCTCCTGCCGTTGTGCGATGCCATGGTTAAGCAGCAAAGCGGATATTCCACCCGCGGATAATCGGGAGTATATTGTATTTACATTTTAGGTTTGTTTTTCCTGGTGAAATTTTAAATATCCTACTTTACTTTTTTAAATAAACAAATATAATATGCTCTTAACCTTTTAAAATTATGAACAGCCTACACTTGAACTCGACATGAACTCAAGAGCTTTTTTAAATACTAGACTCGTGAAAGAAACTTTTTTGATATTTATAAAAAACACAGAAACCAATTTCATATATTCATAGGACAAATCTTGTGAGCTGAAAGTGATACTTTTCAAAGATAGTATCAATAGGTTTACCTATGATAGCCTAATTATGATAACGTAAAATATTAATCAATGTTGACTGCAAAAAAAAATTGTTTTTTTTCTTTCTGAAATTTCCTTCCTACCATAATCCTACTATAGTAAGATCATAGAAGGAAGAAGTATGACGTAATTATAAATCTTATATAGGGGTAGGGAGCTAGGTTCCCATGTATTTTAACACAGATTTAAATTGGCTTGATAAAAATAATGTTAGTGCTTTTTTAAATGAAGAGAAAAAGTTGTCATTAAATTTAAGTACATCCTTGAGAGATATTCAACAACTGTTGAGGTCACCGTGTGAAGAAAATTAAACTCTATCTTTGTATAGGTGATACTTGATTTATTTTGAGCAAAAAAGTTTGGTATAAAAACTGAAAAAAAAACACTGACCTTTCCTCGCGTCTCCTACACTACCACCTTTAGTCCCCTAAGAGAAGATGTCAAGAATATTTTTAAATATTTAATTCCTTTTTGAGAAATTTGAAATGTGTTTTAAAACACAGTTTTGGGTGTTTAGCTGTAAGGAATTCCTTAAGACCCCAATAAGTTATGAACCTAGGCAGTGGCACACTCAGAGATGTACTGTACTTTGTGGGAGGCATCCAATCAAAGCTGTAGACAAAATTCATTTTCTGGGAGGCTGTGTTTTGGGGGACATAACCCCCAAGCCAACAGAGGCCAAGCAATATATGAATATTAAATCCCTCTAGAAGCTATTTAATTGTTTTTATTGTAACTAATGGCTAATTAAACTAATGACTAACTAATTTAATCTACCAACTGTTAATTATAAGGACAAGTTTAATGTGTGTAATGGTTGACCTTTTAAATATCTATTCGCAAGCCTGGGCATGTATTAATCGACGTTATTTGCGGTCTTGGAAGGTGGTGGGTGGGGGGAAGGGTCAAATGCCCCGCTTGTCTCCCTTTGGTCTCCCAATGAGCCTATACATTGACGAGGAATAAAAAAATATACTAATCATACTTTCAGAGATGGAGGAGGGAGGGAGGGAGGATGTGCTTGACCCCCTCTCATTGTGGCCTTGGCTACATGCCTGCCTTGATTACTAAACAACGCTATTACAATATAAGGGTACAGGGGAAATAAGGGGAAAATCCAATTTTAGCTCAAATTGAGTTAGGGCTTCCATCTGTTAGTCAATCATGAAACCTTTCTAACACATTTTAGATTTTGGTTAAAAGAGGTCTCTGTCATATTTAAACTAATTTTAAGAAAATTGCCCGGGTCCTTATTGGATTTGAGATATGAAATTTGTCTTGGAAAATGTGCTTAGTGTGACTTTCCCTCCTTTTTACTCTGTACCCCTCAATTAATATATCTTGTTCATTAAATGTTCTTTATTTTATTTTTAACGACAAACAATTTGAAGATACTTTAAAAACGACCCTCTCCACCGATAAGAGCCACTTTAGCTAGTAGATAAATTGTTCTAATTCAAGAGTGACTTCTCTTGAAACGAGTTTTATTCTACCCGCGGCGGCGTCCGATTGTTTCTTCATCTTGTCCCCAAATTGAAGGGAGGTTATCTTTGAAGGGGGGAGAGCAAATCACGCATTTAATGAGTGCGTGACTGCGGCCGTGACATTTCAGTTGGATTACAATCTAGTGACCCGCCTCGGTGGCGTAGTTGGCTAACGCACCAGTCGTGTTGAGCCAGACCACCGAGGATGGGGAGATCGAGGTTCGAATCTCGGTCGGGTGAACTGAGGGTGGTTTTTCCTAAATGGTTTTCCACTCTCCCTCCACGCAAATGCGGGTTCACTTCCTCTAAATTCAACCTTCCCAATTCCTAATCCATTAGTGTAATTAGTACTTAAGCGTATAACCCGAACGGGTAGTAAGACGCGGTGCTAAATAAAAAAAAATACAATCTAGTGGCGGCTTATACAAGGGATTTAGGGGACATTATTATTATTATTATTATTATTATTATTATTATTATTAAAGGTAGTAGTATTATAAAGAGACCCGCTTCGGTGTCCGCATGGTCTAAGGCGTCACTCTCGCAAGAGATTAGATGGTCGATGACGGGGAGATCAGGGTTTGAATCCTGGTCGTGTGTATTGAGGGTAGCTTTTCCTGAACAGCTTTCCTTCCACTCTACCTCCACACAAATGTGGGTACACTTTAACTAAATTAAACCTTCCTCATATCTAACATATTGGCGTAATTAGTTAATACGCGTATAACCCGAATGGGTGGTAAAACGCGGTACTAAAGAATAAAGTATAGGATGGCAATAGAGTATGTCCTTAATTTTAATTTATTCAAGGCGAGTTTATTATAAATAAATTTAGTTTTTTAGTTGTTCCAGATCATCCAGATCCAGATCATCGTTGAAGCATTCAAGTTTGGTTATGGACTACTAAATACTTCACCAACCTATAAAGAAAACTTGATTAATTAAATATATTATTTTTGAACTTGTTAAATATGTTTGAGACGTTTGATATCTAGTTGTTATTTTTAATAAAAGAAAATCAGTATCATACTTTATTGCCACATTATAGTAACAGTATGATAATTTAAAATTCCTTTTTTTGAACTGACAGCTAATGTTAGCACGGGACTTACAAACTAACTTAACTCTTGAAAAGAAACAAAAATTAGTCAACTGGTGGTCAGTTTGCTAAAAATAAAATTAGATCAATTTTAATGTAGGGAAGATGATTTAAATAAATGGGATCAATTTATGACAACTGTAAAATTTAAATTCTAGATTCTAAAGAGATGATTTATATAGATCCGTCTATAAGATTTCTCAATCAAGTCTTGACCTAAAGGAAAATGAATACGGATTTCCTTTACATCTTTTGACTTCCTATGAGTGATAATGTTCTATCAAGATGTTTAGGTGACACTTCCATTTGAATACCCATCTTATTGTACTAAGGTGACCAATTTTTTTACAATGAAAAGGGGGACGAAAAAATTTAAGAAAAAAGTACAACGTAAATAAATGAAACATTTTATTAATTCAAACAAAAATACACTAATTATGCTTACATCCCTTTTAATTATTTAATTAAACAAGTATTTTTCCATTGAATGAATATTTTTTGTCAATATATCTTTTTCTAACAATATATTGGAAATTTCGGATTAAGAAATATCCTTCATATTGAATTTTACGGTAAGTGCTGCAGCTAGAGTATCAACATTCAATCTTGATTTCTCACTTGTCCAAAA
>CABFWO010001998.1:128131-141489 GCA_902155825.1 Timema genevievae | reverse complement strand
GTTCCAGTTAAGGCTATACGCATCCATTAATTACACTGATGGAATAGGAATGAGGATTGCATAGCTATGTATGAAATGTACCCGCATTAACGTAAAGGGAGTGTGCTAAATTAATTAGAGAAAATTACCTTCAGTACACTCTACCGGGATGTGTATCCCGAACTCTCCCTGTACCAGAAGTCTATTCTATTGCGAGGGTGACACCTTATACAATTCGAACACCAATGCGGGTTATTTGAAAATTGTGATGGTATTATTTGTAACATAGCCTGCTTGGCTCATTACAGATTCACTTCCAAAACCACACCTGGCAACTCTCAGTATGATTAGTGACCTAACATATTGAGGGATGACAACCCTCTGGTTGTCTTATAGCGGTAATAAAGCTTCACTTCCAAAACCACACCTTGAAACTCTCAGTATGATGAGTGACCTAACATATTGAGGGATTACAACCCTATGGTTGTCTTAGGGCGGTATTATATTTCATTTGATTGATGGAGAGTTTTCAACCCAAAGATTGTTTTAATCTGCTTTCTCATCCATCCGAAGCATTGCTTGCACTCAGCTATTTGGCTGGTTAGTGTCACCCACCCGCTTCATCTGGAAATAAGCACATGTACTAGGAAAGTCGTGAATAAGTGCGGTGGTTTCCCGTTGCCTCCAGCACTGAGGCAAGAAAGTCCCCTACATATTTTTGATGGAAAGGTATCTCTTCGGGGATCTTTACATACCACAACTGACATAGGACCGATGGCTTTACCTTTCCTTTAAAGGAAGTTGTTCAACGTATTTTTATCACTCGGGAAAAATTGGTCAGCTTCGTCTGTGTTTAAACCCGCGATCCTTATATCTGTGCCACGCCCAAGAAAAAAAAGAGTGGTATGCGCGAGCTCCATGAGCACCACCAGCCGCGTTCAAAAACTCAGAGAACTGTTATTCAGCGCACGTTTGAAGGCGCGTGGAATATTGGAGCATATTCGAGAAGCATGCTACCCCTTACCCCTCTCTTCCTGCCTTGGTTCCCACACCTTGAGAGCACATGACATAGTCTTAGGATATATAATGGTAGGGTTCTGTGATGAAGACACACATTACACTCTGATCGTAAGGTGAGCAACGAGCTCGTAAGTTAAATTAACGTCAGAGTATTCTAAATTCCCTATGGCTTTAAATGTTCTATCGAATTTAAAATTATCGTTCTGGATTTATAATAATTAATTTTATTGATTATTAACACAAAATGACCTTAGTAAATTTGCTCTTAAAGCAATGAAAAGGTTTATTATCTTTGGACGGTTAGTTCAAAACGTTTGTTTGTCTTTATATTATGATCTTTTTGGAGGACATTTGATTCTTGAATTTTTAGCTTATAACCCTTTCTTATCCGCCTAACGAATGGGTTTTATATGTTTAAGTACCGCTATCTTGGGATGGTCATAAATCTGATAGCGTTGTTGCTCAGCTCTGTCTATTTTAATTATTTGAGGGATTATACTTATTTGTTATTTATTTGGAGATTGTTTATTATTGTTGGAGATGTTGAAAGTTTATTGTATGTTAATCAAAGGTGGGGCCGCGAGTCGGCGATTTTATACTCTTATTTTGGCTTTAATATTTAATATCTGTGCAGCCGTTTTGAGGCGTAGGTTCCAAAGTTAGAATCTCTTGTGGCTCATTTCAATATGTCCGATTTATATGAAAGGATGTATGTTAAATGGGACCTCATTGTTATTGTTTGGACTTTTTGGGAATCGCCGGTAAAGGCAACTAGATATTTATTTCATATTTACCAGATTTATTATTAATTACCTGGATCTTTGTTCTGCCTTTTAATTACTATTATGACGGGGCTAATAAGTATTTAGTATGAAGACCAATTTAATCATAGATTATATCATATATTTTGAGTCGCCATCAATGTGCGTGGGAAGAATTCCCGCAAATATAGGATGTTGATTATCTGCCGTTTGGGCATTGGCGGTGTTCTATAGTTCATAAAACCTGTTTTTGTCAATTATATTATTGTTCATTTCTGAAGGTTATTTACAATTTCAGCGCCTAACGCTTTATTTTGTCTCTCTCTCTCATTGAGCTATATTTGTTAATATTTTTTAAAAAAAAACCTCTCTTGTTACCATCCTCGACTGTTATTATGAGTAATGATAAGGGGGTGGGGGGATCACGGGCCGTGAGGTAAGAACTTTTCTCATAGACACCTGAATAGGTATTGATAATATCTATCAAAAATGACAGCTGCATATCACATGACCTAACGTATGAACACCAGAAAGAAGATCTAGTAACTTTTATAGCTGTTAGATAAAGTCTTTATATGAAAATTTGACTGTAGACGTGCATTAACAGCTGCTTACTAAATAACTTGAATTTTAACATACAAAATCAAATAAAACATATTTACTAATGGACTCTGAAACTTTTAGAAATGTGTCCAGCAAAAGGGGGAGGGGGCTATAAACAACTTAAGAAATGCTTTGAATGTGAAATTTGTGTCATTAAAAATATATATATTATCTTATATTGTAAAATACATTTTCATTCACTTTACATGTCCATGTTGATCTTTCAGGCTTTGCCATTTTACTTTGGTAAATCCATAGCACATGTTCTTTAATATAAATGTTTTACAAACAATTTGTAAAATGCATTAGTTTATAAAAGCTATTTGATTTATCTCGTAAAATAATGGTATATTATTTTATTAAAAACTATTTGATTTATCGTCAAAGATATAATATATTTATTTTATCAATGGACCATGAAGACACATTGTTGCAAACAGGAACCAAATCATTATAAACCTTTCTTAGAAGACACACTGTTGCAGACAGGAACCAGTTAATTTGAAACATTCCATTGAAGACGCATTGTTGCAGACAGGAACCTAATCATTATAAACCTTTCTTAGAAGACACACTGTTGCAGACAGGAACCAGTTCATTTGAAACATTCCATTGAAGACACATTGTTGCAGACAGGAACCAGTTCATTTGAAACATTCCATTGAAGACACATTGTTGCAGACAGGAACTAGTTCATTTGAAACATTCCATTGAAGACACATTGTTGCAGACAGGAACCAGTTCATTTGAAACATTCCATTGAAGACACATTGTTGCAGACAGGAACTAGTTCATTTGAAACATTCCATTGAAGACACATTGTTGCAGACAGGAACTAGTTCATTTGAAACATTCCATTGAAGACACATTGTTGCAGACAGGAACCAAATCATTATAAACCTTTCTTAGAAGACACATTGTTGCAGACAGGAACTAGTTCATTTGAAACATTCCATTGAAGACACATTGTTGCAGACAGGAACCAAATCATTATAAACCTTTTTTAGAAGACACATTGTTGCAGACAGGAACTAGTTCATTTGAAACATTTCATTGAAGACACATTGTTGCAGACAGGAACTAGTGCCTTACAAGCAATCTCTTTACCAGCCTGGTAGTAAGAGTTGCCTTCTTTAAAGTTTTTACCCTATTTTTAACAACAAAGGGAAATGACTGTAGAAATGACTCGCCTCTATTCCCTATAGTTCACCCCACCTGCTAAAGAGTTCATAAAGAGGGAGGAGAGGGTTATGCGGAATGTGTAGAGCTGGAGCGCTCCCATGTGCCATTTTCACCCCGAGTTGTGTTCGTTTGAATGGTGCCTCAAATATGTGGCCCTAAGGGCTATCTGCCTTTCTTCCTAGGAAAATATTTTCATCGCATAGTAACAGTTGCTTTCTTGTTCGACGGGCGATATATTATATACAGGGTGTATAAAAACGTTAGCTAGGGGCACAGCTAAGGGAGTGTCTTTTTTTAAAACAAAAAATTTCACATTTTGTTTTTGAAATATTTTCTGACATTAAATGGAAGCTCAAAAATAGAGATTGTTGCTTATACCTTGTATTCATCTTTCTTTACCCCCGTTCTTCAAATGATGAGTAAATACTCTTCTGAAAATAACAGATCTCTTCTACACTAGCAATTATTTTTCTATTTATTGATTTTCATACCCAAATTATTTTAAAGGTGGTGAGCACAGAGCAATAAAAAATAATACTTATATTAAATAATAATAAAAAAGCTTAGTAATTAATGGAAGGAAACTAGAATCTTAATCCACAAAAACATAGCTGTGACAGTCCAAAGGAACATAGCTGTGACAATCCACAGGAACATATGTATGACAATCCACAGGAACATAGCTGTGGCAATCCACTCTGAACATAGCTATGACAGTCCACTATGAACATAGCTATGGCAATCCACTATGAACATAGTTATGACAATCCACTGTGAACATAGCTATGACAGTCCACTCTGAGCATAGCTATGACAGTCCACTGTGAACATAGCTATGACAGTCCACTATGAACATAGCTATGACAGTCCACTGTGAACATAGCTATGACAGTCCACTATGAACATAGCTATGGCAATCCACTATGAACATAGCTATGACAATCCACATGAACATAGCTATGACAGTCCACTATGAACATAGCTATGACAGTCCACTGTAAACATAGCTATGGCAATCCACTATGAACATAGCTATGACAGTCCACTATGAACATAGCTATGACAGTCCACTATGAACATAGCTATGACAGTCCACTATGAACATATCTATGACAGTCCACTATGAACATAGATATGACAGTCCACTATGAACATAGCTATGGAAATCCACTATGAACATAGTTATGACAATCCACTGTGAACATAGCTATGACAGTCCACTATGAACATAGCTATGACAGCCCACTATGAACATAGGTATGACAGTCCACTCTGAACATAGCTATGACAGTCCACTGTGAATATAGCTATGACAGTCCACTATGAACATAGCTATGACAGTCCACTATGAACATAGCTATGGAAATCCACTATGAACATAGTTATGACAGTCCACTGTGAACATAGCTATGACAGTCCACTATGAACATAGCTATGACAGTCCACTATGAACATAGCTATGACAGTCCACTGTGAATATAGCTATGGCAATCCACTGTGAACATAGCTATGACAGTCCACTATGAACATAGCTATGACAGTCCACTGTGAATATAGCTATGGCAATCCGCTATGAACATAGCTATGACAGTCCACTCTGAACATAGTTATGACAGTCCACTATGAACATAGTTATGACAGTCCACTGTGAATATAGCTATGACAGTCCACTCTGAACATAGCTATGACAGTCCACTCTGAACATAGCTATGACAGTCCACTGTGAATATAGCTATGACAGTCCACTATGAACATAGCTATGGCAATCCACTATGAACATAGCTATGACAGTCCACTATGAACATAGCTATGACAGTCCACTGTGAATATAGCTATGACAGTCCACTATGAACATAGCTATGACAGTCCACTCTGAACATAGTTATGACAGTCCACTGTGAATATAGCTATGACAGTCCACTATGAACATAGCTATGACAATCCACATGAACATAGCTATGACAGTCCACTGTGAATATAGCTATGACAGTCCACTATGAGCATAGCTATGACAGTCCACTGTGAATATAGCTATGACAGTCCACTATGAACATTGCTATGGCAATCCACTATGAACATAGCTATGACAATCCACATGAACATAGTTATGACAATCCACATGAACATAGTTATGACAATCCACATGAACATAGCTATGACGATTCACACAAACATATATAAGACAATCCATCAAAATATTATTCACATCAAGAATAGGAACGTACATAATATCTTATTTAGGGAAGTCGGAACATCAAACATCTCTATTTACTATATCAAAGCAGAAACGGAAGCTATTGTTATAAATGTTATTGCATTTGATGCGCATGTGGGTGGGAAGATCTAATAAAACAGGGTGGAACCTTTTAGCAGGTGTTGTGAGAAAGAATCGCTAAACGCTAATTACGTGGATCTGTCACTAAGACTAATAACTGAAAGTACTAGGAGACATTCCCCGTTCAGATATAAATCGTGTCTTGTGTTGTATCACTGGCATCTGGGAACCCCCGCGTAAAATATAGGCTGTCACGGTTTGGTACTTTACAAAAAGTCTCGCCGATAATCTCACTACTATTATATTAAAATCACGATGCGCCTAAAGTTTCCTTTTATTTAGGTACTTTTAATTGTTTTTAAATTAAGTTTTATTTTACTGTCTTCACCAGTGCGAGAAAGGTATCTGGTGTTAATAGGGAAGAACACGTAGGGGGTTGTAGAAAGTCACGTAAAGAACAACTTAATGGTTTCTATGCATCCCCAGATATTTTAAGGATGATGTTAAAATAGATTTGAAATAGGAATGAATGGAGTTTTCTCAGGATAGAATTGAATGGCTAGCTTACGTTCTGGTGGACATGGGCTTTTCGAGCTCCTCAAGACCATAGAATTATTACTCTAGCTAGTTGTTTATTTAATTAGCTAGTTGGTGACTCTTCAACATTTTGGGATCACCAAAACTAATAAATATTTCCAAAGCATTAAAATGAACTCTAATTTCTCCCCGGCATAATCATTATATAGAACACGTGTTTTTAGTTTCAGAAGGGGCCCAACAAAAGATAATCCTCAATTACCTAAATCACTTTATGTGCCATTTTGACTAAATTAATACATTCAACCATCTAGTGACTCCATTTGCTTACGATCATTTTAAACCCCCTATATCGTTCAAAATTCATTAAAAAGTAGTAGTTATTTGGAAAATATTAAAGAGATCAAACAAAAGGAAACAAAAATTGAAGTCTAAGAAGTAGGAAAGAATGGAATTGATAAATTGAGTTTCACTCGATACAGAAGGAGCATTGCAAAAACAAAGGATACGAGACATCTGATGTTTCGAAGAGCAACAGAAAGGCTGAAAACATAGCAGAAAATTGACTTGAACGAATCAAATTTGGCTCGGGCTACTTTGGAACAACTACATTTATATATAAAAAAAGAGTAAATAGATTTTCCTTCCGAAACTCTCAAGAAAGGGAGCCTACCTAACCTTACTGCTTTTTCCTTCGAAAAAATGTCTTAGTCAAATTTAATATTCTGACAGTCATTTTTGTGTATTGTACACATCGGTGTAATTTTTGGTACTGTCACTAACTTGGCCATAATCTCTCCAGACTCAACATTGTAAACTTCACGATTGTTGTTCAATTTTTATTTCATAGTCTCATTTAGGCTCTCACGCTGAAAAATAAAATAAATTTATTTATTTAAACATAAGTACAAACTTTTAAGATTATTTTTAAAATCATCATATAAAACGGGGACGTTCATTGGATCTTCCGTGGCTCAGCCCCGAATGATAACTAGCGAAATATTATTACATTTTTTACATAAATAATCTTCTAAATCTTTATTCCATTCCATTCTTGTCTAGGTAGGTGTCTTATTGTATTTAGTATAGCGACACACTTGAGACGTACTCAATCTGACTATGAAATTGGCCCTTGGACAGCAATAAAATAAATAGAGAGTGAATAAAATGAGCAGTTCGCCCTGGGAGGACTCGTGTATATCTACTGATAACACTTCCCCTCTTCCTCTGACGAGTTTACACACTCACCATACTATTTGCTCCTTGAGAACATTGACCTTCTTTTTAAAATTACTTTTTACTTGTTTCCTATTCTGGGTAGACATATGCTTCCACTGACATTTTAATCTACATCCTGGCAAGACTACTTCTACAGGACATTTTCTTGACTAAGTCATACAGCCTCATGATAAAAATTATAATTTTGTGACACTGTAGGACTATTTTTTGAATGATTTAAGAACGTATGGTTTATACTAACATGGGAAATCCTATCCTGACCTACCGTGACGTCACAGGTAGGTAACGTCCTTAAAATTATCTAGGAAATCCAAGAGGGTAAAAGGTCACTATTTTCAAAAATATATTTTGTGCACTACATCTTACTACCCGTCTTTATTTAATAGGGTAGAGATGAGGAAGGTGGATTTTATGAAAACGTACCAACATTTGATTGAAGGTAGAGTGGGAAACCATTCAGGGGCAACTATCCTCAGTACACCAGGTTGTATTTCGAACCATGACCTACCCCGTCACCTGCAAACCAAAATCGATGTGATTGACATTTAGTCTGCGCGTCCACCGATGCAGTTTTTTTTTTCTACATAAGGAACAATATAGTCAATCAAACGAGGGATGTTAGGAACGCAGTCTGCACGCACAAAGGCCAAAATAAAAATGCCCCTATCATGTTGTAGGTAGACCCATGAAACTGTGCGCGAGGAGGATTGTTCTATCTCTCTCTACTCCTCCCCTCTCGCACCTGTCGTTTCTTCCCTTGTAACTGACTCATGCTGCGTGCCGACGTGACAAGAGAAGAACCCCACAACTCACAGTCATACAGAGAGATACGTCCGTTGGCTTGTCGGATGCCAATACTACCTAGTAAATCGATATATTTTACATTTGATGTATCGTAATCGAAAGTTATGATGTATCGATCAAGTCATATTGATGTAGCGGTATCGGTTGGTTATGATTTGAATTGCAATGGCTTGCCTCCCCCTTCCCTGACCCCATTTGCCTGCCTCAAACAAAGAAACTGACAAACTTTCTTGATCTTGTATACATTTCTTTCACCGTGTTTCGCTACCCGATCGAGCTATGGGTATATTATCTCATTCCCCTTTCCCCTTTCACTATTTACATAGTATATATTATATAAATAATATATATTATAATATGTAACTTGGTGACATAGCTCCCGATGTCATAAAAAAGTGGTTAAAGTCTTAAAGTCTCAGAATTACAAAATGTATTATCTATCCCTAGGTTTTACCACAAGGCATTAAGACAATTCTTTGCTGAGATATGCTTGATAATTACATAATTTAGTAATAATGTACCAACATTTGCATAAAGGGATAGTAAGAAACCCCCTCCCTCGCCGTTACTGACTAACCAAACTAAATGAGTTTGACATTTAAGCCGCGTGTGCATTGATGTAGATTGGTAGACGTAATCACCCGCAGTCCATCGTCGTCCATATTTCCCATTGGGTTTTGTATCCATTTTGGTTCATGGAAACGCTTTACCTATTTTTTCCATTTTGAGAGTGAAAATAGTATAGTTATCGTTGTATGTATTAACTCTGTAGTAAGACAGGATGTGACACCGACAATCTAATACAGCCCTTGACACAATATGATTGAGCTTGTGTTAGTCTCTGAGACGGCTGTTGCACCCACCCTAGGGTCATGCATTGTTAGGTTTGCTATGTCACATCATGAATGATAAGTTGTTTGTCAGTATATGGCTCAGCGGAGCATGTATTACTTGTGTAGCGCACTGATCCAGGTTAGTTGTGTAGTGTATATCACGTGTACAAGTTGATTGTGTCTACCATCATACTCTTGAAAGTAACCAACAATAAACCTTTCTGACTCTTTCTAGTGTGTTAATATAAACAGCTATGAACTAGCTCAAATTGTTAAATAAGTTGATTGAACTTCAGTGTTATATTTCTAAACCCTGTTGTTGATAATTTAAACCATTAAGAGTAACTAGCTCTCTCTTCATATTACTACTAACACTTATCTGAAAACAGTTTTTTTTCTAGAAAAAATGGGATTAAGGTGTTATAATTTCATTTTCTAAGTATTAAATACAATAGAGAACAATACAAGACACTTTTTATATTTATTGTGTTGTCGATAGTGCCGACCCTAGTGGTGTGATCTGGAAAACTGATGATGGTTTCAAATTAACATCCAATTATATTAGATTATTGCTGTAAATAAAATAGCTAAATTATTAAGATGAGTACAAAAAAATCATTCGACAAGAAGGTATATATGTGTTTTGTAATACATAGTTAATCGAGTATAATTTTTATAGTTGATCAAAATATTTATTTGGTCATTTTGTTAACATCTGTCTGAGGAGCCCCAGTGAAAAAATAGACTCTCACAATAGCAATCATACAGGTGTTGGTCAATTTCCTCATATGCCTACAGTTCTATACCAATTTTGACAACATTTCACACCTATGTAAATGGCATCAGGTAGAATATTTTCCATAATAAAAGAAAGTCCTCATTAAGGTGGGAGTGTGTGGGACGTGAGAAAAGTTCAATGTCTTTGCAGTTTTTATAGCAAACTTATTTTTGGTCAAAATAAATAAAATATTTATTCATTAGAAACAAAGAGTTTAATTTTCTTCCCATGGTGACCTTACCAGTCCTTGATTATCTGTCAAGGATGTCCTGAAATTTAATGACAACTTTTTCTCTTTGTTTATAAAATGTATCATCTAATGTTGCAATGTACAGGATGGGACAGAAAGTGTTGACACATTTAATAAGACTATATCTTTATTATCTTCACTACTAAATGCTTCAAATTAAACTTAAAATAACAAAAAAATATTGGCCATTTATTAAATACCCTTGAATTTTGAATTTTTTTTAAACAATTTTCTTAAGATGGCCATGCAATTGTTTTATGCACTCCACTCTGCGCAATGTCTCTTATTGAATTGTTTCAACTTCCACCACAAATCTTTCTCCAAGTTCCTAAATTGTTCTTGGATGAGTTGCGGAGACATACCTCACTATCACGTCCCACAAGAAAAATTCTGGAGCTGTTAAGTCAGGTGAGCGTGGTGACCAGGCGATGTCTCCAAATCTTGAAACCGAGGTTCCCAGGAAACATTTTGCAAAGCACATCCATTGATGTTTGGGTTGTGTTGGCCCCTGACCCATCTTATTGAAACCACATGTTTTTGGTATCTGTGCCCTTACATTGTAGTTCAGGGGTTAGAAAGGTTGAACATCAATAGAGGTACTTCACAAAATATTTTCTGGGCACCGGTTCATGATTTAGAGATATCACCTGGCCACCACATTCACTAGACTAAACAGCTCCGAACCTTTTCTTTTGGTTCATGTTAAAAAGAGTCATGTTAACATGACTCTTCCAAGAACAAATTCAGGAACTTAAAGAACTAATTGTGGTGGAAGTTGGAACAATTCATCAATGTGTTGTGTGTATGGCCATCTCAATAACATTGATTTTTTTAAATAATAATAATACAAGGATATGCAGAACATTTTCAATCTTTTGTTGTTATTTTACCTTTACAAATTGGATAAAAAAATATTATGAAACTTATTTTGGGTAAGAAAATGTGAAAGTGACATATTTCATGTGTCAGAAGAGTATTAATCTCTGTCTACAGGATTGAACTAAACTTTTTCTATTTCTAGGTTATGGTGACTTGGTGGCATCCTTGCAGCGACTGCAACTAGTGCTGAAGAAAGCATCTGTGGAGCCTGAGCTGAGCAGCCTAGAAGGTCAGGTGGCTGCGGTGCAGACACTATTACTCAGTCGAGAGTTCCGCAGGGCGCTCACTGTTCACAACAAGGTTCTAGAGGCCCTCACCCACCGCCAGGGACAGGGACCTGTGGCCACACACTCGCAGAGCCTCGTCAGGGAGGTGAGACCACTGTTAAGGGTGTATCCATATATTTTTATCGAGGATAGGAGGAGGAGACCAAACTAAGATTCAATCGCTTGCTCTTGATGGCAGTTGAGGTTAATAGCGAGGGTGATCTGTGATTGTTTTCAATGTCTTGGCACCAGTAGGTACCACTAACCATATCATACCATTTTTTTAAAATATTTTGAGGATCATATTTTATTCATTTTATCAGTGGTATTGGTACCTTTTATTACTAGTACCTTCTCCCCATCCCTCCCCCTCCTCAGCGTGCATGCACACACATGCACACACACACACACACATACATACACACATAATTTTAGAAACAAGTCGCCTTAAAATAACACAATAGAGTTTACTCAAATGATACCAAGCATTTCTAAAAATTAATCACTTCAATATGGCTTATAACATCTCTTTACTTTTAAGGGCCGGTCTTATGACTACTGGATATATATTGCTATCGGGAGGTTAAAGTTAGCAACCAGATAAAGGTTATCAGCCACTTTAATATTTTACACGTATTATGAACTGAATTTACCTGCCAGATAGATATATTTTTATACAAAAAATGCTAGGTTGGTACTATTTTTACTGGTGCGCGCATGTGTCTAAACCCTGCTGATACTGCTACAACCTGGCGAGTGGCAAGTGGTGACAATGCTCAACATTTGTTAAACCATGGCGACCAAACAAGTGCTAGGAGACAGATGACGTCACGTGGGCGCAGAAGCTAAGTTGTCTTGCAAGTGCTAATTTCGGTGTCTGCCATAATGTGGGCAATAATTTGGTACAACCATTATAAAATTTCATTTATTGTACTCGCATTTAAATAATTTGTTCTTATATAACTATAACTCTACAAATAGCTTATCAGTTTATATAAAATTGTGAATTAAATGTTCTAAATTTATATAGTTTGAGCCCGGGCCTGTGCCTACTAAATATGCGAACCAAGATTTTAACCTAAAAACAGATCCTGATAGATGAAACCTCATGAAAAACGTGTTACGATGGCAACGCCAATTTTAACTTTCAGATAAAAGTTGTCAAGTACTTAAACCTCCCAATAAAAATATAATGGGTAGATACATTTTATCTGGCAGATAAATGCTATCTGGGGGTCATAAGACTCACTTTTAACTTATCGACTAGATGACAATATTTAACGGCCAGATTAATATGTATCCAGGAGTCATAGGACTGGCCCTAAGTGTATTTAAAACTAGACAATGTAAAAATGGTTGAAGATATCCCTCTGGGGTAGTTTAGCAGACACTAATGACATGCCTGAGTCTATCCAGGGTGTAATATATTGTTTCACCCAAACTTCTGCCTGAGACTGCTTGTGCATCTCCTCAACTTTCCTTATTTCCATCCTGTTGAACTGTTGTCTTTGGTTAGATGTTTAGATTCACTCATAGTCATTATTTAAGTAATTTAATCATTTTCTCTTTAAAGTACTCAAAATGCAATTTAATCATAATTTGTTTGTTTATCTAACACTATAGGTCAGTTAATTCAGCCAAGGTAAATACTTAGAATGTAAATACAACACTAACACTAATTTATACTACATGATAAGTAGGCATTAAAAGACGGCTTGGTAAGAAAAAACTTATTTACTCAGTGAGAGTGTTATGAACTGTGAACTGATAACCTTTTCAATGTGCAACAAAATTGTGTCTTTCCTTTTGGTTTATACCAATCTTTCCACACTTTTTTCAAAAGACCTTTATACATTATTATATCTAAAAAAACTAAAAAACCGGGGTTCCCACGCACCTGGAGAGTTGGGAGAACCAAGGAAACATGAGGATTTAAAAAAAAAAATTATAAG
>CABFWO010001998.1:72356-127925 GCA_902155825.1 Timema genevievae | reverse complement strand
TTTTTTTTTAATATTCAATTGATTTTTAAAACTATATTTTTATTAAAACTGATCTATTACAATTTTTTTTTTGTGTCAGTGCCTGGACGCCATCCAGCCGTGCTCACTAGCGGATGCAGCCGAGTTGTCAGACCTGCTGACCCGCTACGAGTTGGAGGGTCTGTTGTTGGCCCACGACAACATTGCGTTGCAGCATTCTGCCATCCAATCCCCCTCCAACACAGAAGTCCTGGTGTCCCCAGTGGACGACGACACCTCGGAGAAGTTCCCACAAGACGCCAACATTAAGATAATCAAGATAGAGAAGACTAATGAACCACTGGTATGTTTACAACATGGTGAATACACAATTATCAGTGCCTAAGAGCTGATTATGATGAATTTCAATCCACTCGTGTTCTCTAATGCTCTCCTAAAAACAGACAATAGACATACAAAGTTTTCCCCCTCCCACGAGTGAAATTAGTATTTCCAGGAAGGTCTTGTTTAATGTTGATTTTGTGGTAAAAGGGAGTTCCTATCTATATTATTCAACAGCTTGCAACAGCTTTCTTTCTATTGACCAAGTAAGCGAAATCATCTACGCATCCTAATAGCATATTCTAAGGATAGATTAAAAAGTAATGCGGAAAGTGCATCTCCTTGTTTCAACCCGGTATGTATTTTGATGGTGTCAGATAAGTGACATCCAACCCATACCCTGCCATACATATCGGTCAAGCATACCTCATTTAGTTTGACAAGTTTTTTTGGTATCCCAAACTTAACTAAAATGTCATGTAATTTATTTCTTTTAACTGAAACATAGGCCTATTTAAAATTTATGTATAGTTGATGGACCGTCATGTTGTCTTCCCAATTTTTTATAATATTTGCTGAATAGTAAAAATCTGATCAGTTATTGATCTATTTTGTCAAAATCCACACTGATGATCCCCAATTATATCTTTTGCGTATTGCGTAAATTTCATTAGAATAATGTTAGATGAAATTTTATAGCATGTTGGTAGTATGGTCATTACACTCGGTTAATCTACCTTTTTGAAAATGGATATTATAATACCTTTCTTCCATTCTTGTGGTAATACCTCATGATTCCATATGGAACATAGCCATTTATGAATTTCCATAACTAACTTTTCACCGCCTCTCTTTATTAACTCTGCTGGAAGGTTGAAGGTTTATGGTTCTTCAACTCCCTAAAAGCTTCTTTGAATTCATTATTACATGGATTTGGGACTAGTGGTTCAGTAGTATGGATTTAGATACTCTCACCCAATTCGGATCCTTCATGAACATTCAGAATATGCCTGAAGTGATTGTTCCATCTACTCAAAACATGGTTTATGTCTGCCATCATATTACCATTATCATCTTTCACTAAATTGGCCCTAGCCTGATAACTTTTCCTGTATTCGTTAATACATAAATAAAGTTCCCTGATAGTCTTATTTTTGCAATTTTGTTCTATATAGCTTACATTACTCTTTAAATACTCTTATCTTTTTGTTTCTGAATAAGGCACCAACCTCCTTTTTGCATTGCCAAATGTGTTTAAGCTCAATGTACAAGGACTTTCTAACCGATGTAATTTTTTTTCTCTTCATTCTTCTATTGTTTGTCTGTCTTTCGCCCACTTACTGATACACCAGAGAGCTAAAATTTGGTATGAACTTTATGAGAAAAATCAGAAACTCAAAAAATACAAGATGGTGGACGCAATGTACAAATTGTGTTTCAGAGCCGAAATTTGGTGTGGACTCTATGAAGCATGTCATCTTTATGATAAAAAATCTAAGATGGCAGACGCAACATTTAATTCTAGAGAGCTGAAATTTAGTATGGATACTAATGAACATGTCACCGTTTATGCTAATAGTGTATACAGTCATTAATTGTCTCTTTACAAATACTACATATAACTGCTCAACTTATTCCCATTGCTTACCTATAATATTAAAACTAGGTCCCAAATTCACTGACGCACCATCCACTATTAGTAATATCTAGATTTGATTTAATTAAATGTGTCTATTGTTAACAACAGAAGTACATGAAAGAATGAAATACCCACTTAAATTTAAATAAAAAAAAATGAAGGAACTTAATATGGTAGAGTCTCGACTGTCGATCATCTGAGATTCTGTTTTATATCTATTATATCATGCTCTTGGCGTAACCATGTGACAAGGAAGAGAAGTAAAGCTGGGAAATAAACTTCAATAACCGATTTTTTAAACAGTGACTTTTGCATTTTTGCATACTACAGTATACAATAAAATTTGCATTTAATCGATTTAAAATGCTTTGTTCTGTTTACAAGAATAAAATAATAGTTCCATTTAATTTTGATTTTTTTGTTTCAGCCCCTCCCCTTCTTTATATATTATCTGGCCACCTGTCGGTCCCGTACAGTTTGGATAATCAAAACTCTAGTGTACAGTGGTGGTGTAATCAGTTGGAGACCCCCAAGTGCAACATAATTCGGCCCCCTCCCTCACTAGTTTAAAAGAATATTATTTTATGGATTTTAAACTAAAATGTGTGAATTGAAAAATACATAATTTATTATTTTTAAAATAACATAAATATATAGTTTTAAAATAAAATTACATTGTTTATTCCTTTTAGTATTATTGGTATTACATTTGCTTGTGCATATTTAATAAAACGTATAACTTCATATATTTAATGTCGATTTATTTTTTATTTTTTGTCTGCACGGGACTGAAGTTAAACACACGTGACATAACTTTTGTTGTTGGTAATGTGCTGTGTAATTCCAACCCTTAATTAGTACAACATGATTTATTTGACAACAATGGCTGTTTAGAATTTGTGTCACTTTGCGGGGATTGTGGCGTTATATAAGTGTGCAATAGGTTATTCATAACTAATAGGACCTGGTTCCGATGGAGAGTTGGAGAGTCCAATATGTTTATAAGATTATGTTGAAAGTGAAACCATGTCTTAATGGTTTTGGAAGAACTCTTCTCACTCACAACACCATTTGTAAACGAAATCCGATCTTTCCATGCAGTTTTGAAATTCTTTGCTTGGCCCACCTAGATACAACAAAATCTATTTTGTGTTATATTTTTTATCAATTAACCAAATGTTAAAAATTAAAAAAAAACTTGTTTTGGTTTTTCGAGGCCCCTGCGATACTGAGATCCCAAGCACGTGCTTCTTGCACCTGTGCGGTTATCCACTACTGCTAGTATATCTGTAATTAAAATAGAATTTTAACAATAGAAGGTAGAAAGGACTTATACTCATTGAGATACAAAATATAATAAGCCAAAAATGAGACCGTTATATTGCTGGAGAGAGACCGCAATATCAAGATTACACAATAATTTAAATACATCATTAATCTGTGCTATGTTTTAAATCTTTTTGTACTTTGGTTATGTGGGTATTCATATTCAAGCTTGAGTTTGAGTCTTTAACATAAGCTCGACAGATTTATTGGCCCAGAAAACTTGAGCTGCTTGTATAAAATTAACTCATTTTTCACTGCTGGAGGGCTCATTATGCTGACTACATGACACCCTCTATCCACAAAAGTTGCCACTCTCATCACCGAAAAACGGCGCCGCTTGGTCAGTATGTCTCGATTGCAGGCTGACGAAATAGCTCATTGTTAACTCTGCTCTGTACTGTCTGGATATTATTAGGGAAATATGCACTAGTCCTTTCACTATTCACCATGAAATATTAATGCCATTATTATATAAAATATAATATTTTATTTACATATATAAGCCTTATTTTAATTTTAAAACCTCTCCTTAATATTTTAGTTCATTTATTTAAATAGTTGTTTTAAAATTTATATTTATAAAAGTCAAGTTCAGCTTGACTTGATACTTAGGAGCTTTCTGAGAAGCTCCCTCATGTTCTGCTCGGTGTTAAAAAGTTTGAGCTCATAGTCACCACTTTTTGCGCCAAACAAAATTGGAGTTTGAAGCATATTATTTTGCCATTTAAGGTTTTTGGTAAAATTTCATTTAAACCCATTTGATTACTCATCACTGCTTATTTCCAGGGGGCTACTGTAAGGAACGAAGGCGATGCTGTTATAATTGGGCGTATCGTGAAAGGAGGCGCAGCGGAGAAAAGTGGCCTACTTCACGAAGGTGACGAGGTGCTGGAAGTGAATGGTATTGAGATGAGGGGGAAGTCTGTGAACGAAGTCTGTGACATCCTCTCCGGCATGACGGGGACATTAACGTTCCTCATAGTGCCTGAGCTTCGGAATAGACAGCCGCATTCGCCCACAAGAGACACATTGGTGAGATATCCTTGATACAACTGCTTGCAAGCTTCTCTTTCCCTCTACTTGTCACTAGTTACAGATGTTTGTAGGTTTTCCCATTGATTTTATATTAACTGTTTCATATACTGTTAGCCCATACAGCACTAACCATACTTGGAGCAAACTCCAAATGACTTATATCCCACCTTAAATAAATCTACATCTTACACCAGAACTTGAACCAAAGTCTCTTTGGATGCAGGTCATCCAAAAGTCTTGAACGTCGTTGGTCATGTTCATGGCCAGTAAGTATCTGATTTGATTGCCAAACCCTTCCTTCACCTCTTACAAGACGTGTATTAATCACAACTTGTGAATGTGAGGAATGCCAGGCCTCCACCGTGGTTCGGATTCCACGTTAAACTGTAGGTCCTCCATTTCATCTCACAATCACCCTACCATTGCACATTAGCGTAAATGCTTAGTGACGACGATGACGACGATAATATCTGATTATTTTTAAAATTATCATCACTACTATTATATTTTCAAAAGTGATAACATGGCATATAAATGGAAACAATTATAACTAAATGAATTTAAGTTCCATCTTAATTAATTTTGTAAATCCTGATTTCCTAACAAATTGTTTTATCTCATTAAGGAAAACCTTCTTTTTCTTTTTGAGGTATTTTGCTATTCATATTTGGAAGAAGGTACAAGAAAGGTTGGTAGAAACATATAAAAGGAACGAACACGATATGGCTCTTACGATGAAAAGAACAACACAGTTCACACTTTACATTGCTGCCACTGGACAAAGAGGTAATGGCTGCCACCCAATCACCAACCTAGGTTTCATTCTTTCAAAGCTTTTCAGGAGAAGTGACATTTTCTTTCTTTCTGCCGTTTGTGTTTTTTTTTGTTTCCTCTTTTAGTAAGTTGTGTTACATATTTCACAATCCTTCCTGAATTCTGATAAAATGAAACAGAGGTCAAGGGATTGGGCGAGAATGATCAATTTTCCTCAAGAGGCATTTGTTACCTCTTTATCCAGCAGCAGCAATTTAAAATATGAACTGTGTTCTTCTTTTCATTGGAAAAGCCTTCTTCCAAATGTGTATAAAAAATTGTTTTATCTGACAGCTAGCTACTTTCATACATCCTTAAAAAGCCAACTATACAATAATCCTTTAGGAAGAATTATTAGAAGTTGTTACAACTCTTTTGATTATCTATATAGTTTTACAAATCAAATACAAATTATTTCTACAGGGGTCATCATTAGTGACTTTCAATCAATGTTTGCGATGAAATACTTTTTTTTTAGGTGCTTCAAAAGGCTATCTGAAGGAAATTGAAACATACCATGTACAAAAATACAAAACCATGTTAGAAATGAACTTGATTCTGAGTAAGTTTAATAATATTGGAAATTCATCATTTTGTTACCCACCCAGCAAAAGCTGTCTTCATCTCCTCGATCACGGATTCATACACTAATTTGAAAATTAAATAAGGCTTTTTTTTTTAGTGTTTAAATGCTAAAATATATTTTTGAATTATAATTTCTTTAGTGACATCTCAATTTTGAATAACAAACTCTCATATTTGTACCCTTTGCTTATTCTCTAATGTAGCAAGCTTATCTTGCTTTATTCCACTATGCAGTACTCCACTTAGAGGGGACCCCACAAACCCCCACAAGAAATAACAAATTAATTATTTTCTATTGTAGATGTCTTCTTGTTTTGTGTCTGCAAGGTTCTTTCTGCATGAAATAATTAGGTAAAAACAAATTGATGGGTGTGAAGTTTAAATTTGATAAAAAATTGATAAATGTTGATAAAAAAAACAGTTCCATACAACCATGAACCAAAATTGCCTAGCATGTGTTTACTTACTCAGCATGTAAAGTGATATACATGGTTAAATTGACTTTAAAGACATTATTGACATGTTTGCTGCAAAGAAAGCAATAAAAGTTTGTGTATGAGTTTTTTTATGAAGTCTTTATCTAGCATACTTCCTTTTACTTGGTTATTATTTATTATATTTTTTATAAAATCAAGCAGTGCTTAGATTTTACCTTTCCTCACACACGCTATGGTGTAATTTACATGGGTTTGTAGGGGCCCTTACACTGTATGCTGTCCTGAGAACCCCACATATGTAAATTTGGCACTGCCACCATAGTATAATCCAATATGGTCCAACTGGCGGCCCTTGAAAAAGGGGCCCTCACAGTATATTGGAGGAAAATTAAAGGAAACCCTCGATGGCAAATGTAAAATAGCTCGTGATTCAAATAAAAATATTGATTTATAAAGATCTTGATTGCATTTCATTATACGTTATTTGAACAATAAAAATATTTATAAACTATAAATAAATATTTTAATGCCAAGTTGTTTTCGGAAAGTGTGTGTGAGTGCATATTTCATCATAAATTTTTGGGAGAGCAATAAACCTATTTTTGTCAGTAAAATTTGAAAAATTCTACCAACTAAAAATACAATTTATTATAAGTATTGAAAATAGTTGTTTATTAAGTGTTGTTTGTAGGACTATATTAAGTTGATGGGACTACTAAATGTATCTTCGGCCCGCGGTGCAAACTGATAGTCAGATTTGGCTCTTAGGATGACCAATATTGGACCAGCCTGGTATATTTTAAATGATAGGGTTATGCTGTAAGCTGTCAAAAGTAATACTGTTACCTTCCAAGTTAGACTGAATGTGGTGACTTCGTGGTGTTTTAGTTAACATTTTAACAACAATCCTCACAGTTTGTAGAAATGTTTAGCTAAGGCTCATATTGTTGCTCATAACATAGCTGTACTGTATTTTCCAAATATAACATTTCAGAAACCCTCAGAATTAATTGCAAAATGTTATGTTGACCTCCAGATGAATGTGAAGGCTCACTTCGACTATGACCCTGAGGATGACCTCTACATCCCATGCAGGGAACTAGGCACCAGCTTTCAGAAGGGAGATATTCTACATATTATCAGTCAGGATGACCCTAACTGGTGGCAGGCGTTCCGAGAGGGAGAGGAGGACCAGTCGCTTGCGGGGCTCATTCCTAGTCGCACCTTCCAGCACCAGTAAGGACATCTCTCTTAAACTAGAATATGTTCATACGGGGCTCATGGGGAGTATTGAGAGGGAACGAGGGTCACCACTGCCCTCGCGTATTTTAATACAAAAATCAACTATGGCAACATTTTAGTTTATATTTATGTTGCCGAAACTTTTTTCTTCAAAATCTACAAGCCATGGTTACCATACTAAAATCCATGATAATCTAAACCTTGTATTTTAACTATAGTTTAGGGTCACTATTGTTTTCATAATGTGCAAATAACAAGATGATACATTCACTTGTTAAATTGTACAATATAATATGATGGCTAAATTATTTCAACTAAGACATATTCACTCACGGTTAATTCAATTCTCAGTTCAGATGGATCATTCTGAACTGAATTCAAGTTTTGCATATACATGTCAGTCTGAACTAGAAAGTGGTTGATGTTGGACATGTTTTTGTGTTTGGATTTAATATGGAAGAGACTTTGTGCTGTAATTCCAAGTATTTTTAAAACACAGAAATAAAAGAGGGATTGAAAAGAAAATGTTGGGTGAAGGAATGGCTACTAAAGCGAAGACATTGGTTTAGTATTAATCTTCTGCAAGAGCCAGGAAGCTATAGAACACTCACAAACACAAATGCACAGGAGATCTACACACAATGATAGTTGCTCCAAGACACTTGGTGGCAGACTGATGGACTGATGGTTTGGACTGACCTCACTCACTCCCGATCTCCCTACACACATTAGTTTGGCTCGAGAGTTCTAACAGTCCAAAGTCCAATTTGATGGAAAGTCGTCAATCCTTCACTCCATCAGTTCTCACTTATCAGTCCGCCGTTCTTGCACACACACGGCAACTCGGACTGTTAGTTATGACTTACCGTGTGTGGGGCCCTTTACACAAATTAACCTTCTAATAAAAGTACAGGTTAAAGTTTACTACCATGTTGCCAGGGGAGCAAAATGTGCATTTAAAGGATGATAAAATCTGTTTTTTTGGAGAAAAAAAAAGGGGGGGAGAGGGCGCTTGGAACCACCCCGTTTTTGTGTAGTCCATCGGTCACACATAGTATCACCATTATATCACCTTTATAATTTATATCCAACTCTTAAAGAAAATTTATCAAATGTATTATGAAATCAAAATTATACATAACCTTGTTTTTCATTGATTTAAAAGTGATTTACAACAACAACAACAACAAAAGTTTAAAATAAATTTAGCATATCTACTGTTTAATAACACGGTATAAAATAAATTTAGCATATCTACTGTTTAATAACACGGTAGTGTTACATAAGAATAGTTAATGTCATAATTACTATACATATTTACAAAATATAAATGTCTTATATTTATGTACCTAACATTGTTACAATATTGTTTAGACGAGAGGTAATGAAGCAGACAATAACGGGAGAAAAAACAACCAAGGAAAAGTCAAAGAAGGCCGGGACGTTGCTTTGTGCAAAGAAGAATCCAAAAAAGAAGAAGAAAAAAGCTCCATACGGGAGCTACAATGATGGGGGCTATCCTTTATATACAACCAGCACTGCTGATGGTAGGTGTTTCATTTTGAAAACAAACAAATACCGGTATATCTTACAAATCATAGATATTATCATTTAGTTTGGTTCATGCCCATTCACTTGGCATCCATTTAAACATAGTTTAAATAAAAATGTGAGTTTAATTTCCTTACAAAATACATGAACTGCGGATTGTAAACATAATTCTAAGCACTTTTGATCTATCCTATGACTAGTCACATATTTATGGTACAAATTTCACTAAAATAAAAATAGAGTTTGTCACATTGTTTCGTCATTTCTATTGTGGTGTCGTCTAAAATCTTACACATTTACATTAAAAATAAATGTTGCTAAATTCTATTGGTTAGTGCAAATTTTGGTATTACATTTAGGTATGAAACAAAGTGCCTTAAGTATGTTGTGAAAAAAGTCCTTAAATAAACATGGGCTATATCTGTTTAGTCTGAGTACTACACTTGCACTTCAGGTGTAGGCCTACACTTTAATTCAACACGTTTTTGGCTTACTCAAGTAGATACATTGCTTAATACTTATCATACATTAAATTACAGCTGTTGCAACTTGGTTCCTATTTCCTAAACACACATTTCCATTACAACATATAAAATTTTGATAGTATTTTGTTCAGAGTATCTTAAGTGCATTCTATATTAGTGATTGTTTAGTTCTGATTTCCTCATTGATGCCAGATAAACTTACTGCATGGTGCTGCCATCTAGTGCTTGCAGATCTTACTAAGATTGTTTTAACCAAATAATTTTTGTGCTTGGTAAATCATGTACAATGCATTATCTGTAGTGATGTGTTCTGTGAATATGCCACTGTTGTCATTTTGTGTCGAACAAATAACTCAAATCTATCCATAGTCATTTGCAATATATATTACATATATAAAACAAAATCAACAAGTTATAGTTCCAGATCATGTTGTCTGTGTAAATTCATAGTAAAACCTGGCTGTAAAAGTGCAAGTTGGCTGGTTTTTTATTTGTGTGGCCTTGTTTGTGCAATCAAAGGAAGCTATTCAGTGGACAGAAATGTTGTGTTATTGGATAGTCAGGAGTATGCTGTATGTTAATACACACTGCAGAACTTATTTTCTTTTTGTGATTCTTTTTGGGCTAGACGTTTTAAGTTTTAGAAGGTACAACATGCCTAATCTCTTTTCAGTTTCGTGTGTTTAATCGAATTTTTCTGTCAATCCTAATGGTCATGGATGGGAAAAATAGATATCAAAAAGCTTATCGATGCATCTAGTAGAGCCAAGTCGACGTGACAAATAAATATGCACTTCATACAGTATGAAATGATGACTATTAAAGATTTAACCCAAAAAATGCCCTGTTTCCTTAAAGCTGCATGGCAGATGATTGGAAAAATTTGACAGAATGGAAGCAAGACAATGCGCGGATGGTGTATCTTATTGCAAGTGCACTGAGTCAATTGGTTGCTGATTTTATATTGATGTATAGCAATGCCAAGGATATCTGAGACAAGCTTATCAGCATGTATGAGCAGAACAGCTCAATGATTGAGTCTGCTAATGATGGAATTTTTCAAGCCCAAGCGCAATCTAATCATGGCAATTGCGGCGTATACAGCAAAGGTCGAAAAGTTATTTGCAGACATGAATACAGAATTTCTTCAATGGGTGCTACACGATATACCAGTTGAGCTGCTGCCTGGACAAATTTTGGGACAGTTGTGCTTGAGTGCCAGGAATTCAGCAACATTTGGGAGTCTCTTGATGACAACAAGCGCACGACAAACAGCTTGCTGGAGAAGCTGTATACAATTGAAACAATTAAATATGGCAGTGGCGGAAATGAGTGCTTTTTCATGGCACATCTATTGACCACAAAGCATCAACCAGCAGTGACCAAAGCAACAATAGGTAAATCTAGTGGGACGAAGAAGTCAATGTAGAACAACAAAGAAATCAGCCCCTGTTTCTACTGTGAAAAAGCTGGTCACATGATGAAGAATTGTCTGAAACAGAAGGCTGACAAAGATAAGTCAGCGGTGACAGGAAGCTCACACTCGCTGGGCACACAGTTTACAGATGGCTTTGAGGGTTCAGCGCTCTCAGCAATCAGAGGTATGAGACAGGCGAATATATGGGTATGCAACTCAGGAATGTCAAATCAAATGATGGTGAACAAGCATTATTTTGCCACATACAAGAAGTTTTCATCTCCACTGGACATATCTTTAACAAATAAAGGAAAAATATTGGCTTATTAACATCGAGATGCTGGTTCATGGCAAGGGGACCCCTGGCTATTCGAAAAATGTTTGTTATGTCCCAGAAATTGGTAGAAATTCCTTTTCAGTTTGTATTGCAACATAGTGCAGTGTCAATGTATTTTTGGAGTGTTCACAACCTATTTTGATGCGACAATCAAGTCGTAGCATTGGTGAGTGGACAACGAATACGTACATCATGAATATGTGTGTCCTGGTTCTGCGAGAGTCAGTAGAGGTCAATATTGCTCCGATGTCAGAAACACTGCAGCTCTGGCAAGGGCATCAAGACAAGTGATATGTATGGAAGCTGCTTGAGCAGATAGACATGAAGATAAGCGTGGCAGAAACAGCAGAATTCTGTGATGAATATACCCTGGGAAAAGCACACTGGAAGCCCTTCAAGCCACGAACGGATTTACCACAGGTTGTTGGTGAGCAGATCAATGCTGATGTCAACGGACCAATGTTGGTGGAAGGTTTTCAAGGTGCAAGATGCTTTGTATGTTTTAAGGATGATTACAATAAGTATCGTCGTTTTTCTTAAGTGAAAGGATGAAGTTACCAATGTCTACACCCTTTTCAACTGCTGGCCACAGGGTCAAAATGTTTAGGTGTTGATAGTGATGGCAAGGAATTCGACTGCGAAGAAGTTCGTTGTTTTCTCAGTTATTGTGGCATTGCATTGGTGTTGCCAACGCCATACACATTTGAGCAAAACAGTGCATTGGAACATGAAAATCGTACAGTTGTAGCTCTTGCACGGTCAATACTCTTGGTTGAGTGGATTGCCTAGGTCAATGTAAGCATAAGCATGTGAAACTGTGGTGTATGTATTGAATCACACTGGTAAAACACCAGCTATTGGTATATCCCCAATGGAATTATGGAACGGTCGCATGATTAAAGCTATGAATCACTTGCATGTGTTTGGTATGGAGTGTTACACATCCCAAAACAATTTCGGGAGGAATTTGACAACAAGCATGGGTTTGATTTGTGGTTGGCTACCTGAATAACAAGGGCGCAGACCAGGTTTATGTTCCAATGTGTGAAAAGATTGTACCCTCACATGATGTTTACTTAAAGCTGGAATGTATTTGCATAAACTCTTTGGCTGAAATGATTGTGAGAAGCACCCTTGCTAAAGAAGTGGCTTCAGAACAAGAAGAAGACGATGCTAAGTCAAAGTTATTGGAGCCTGAAAATGATTTTGTGTTGCCAATAGAGGAAGAGTTGTAAAAGAAAATCCAGTGATCAAAACATTACAGTCAAGCAGCCAACGTGGACGACGTCGAGAGACTACGTGCTATACGCAGCCTAAAATGCAGTTGACAACAGGGGAGATCCTGCATCATACAATGAAGCTATGAATTCAATGCACAAATAGTACTTGCTTACTACCATGAAGGAAGAAACTAATGCCCTGGTCAAAAATGACACGTGGAAGGGAGCTAGTGGAGGGTTCAAAAGGTGCCAAGATCATTAAAAATTGCTGGGTACTCCACATGAAGCTAAATACCGACAGATCAATTCAATAGTTCCGAGCTCGACTTCTTGCTAAAAGATATGCTCAAAAGAAGGGCATTATTTAAAATGACTTTCAGTCCGGTAGCATGACATGACACACACTGTGCTTGCAGTTGCTACTGTAGATAATTTGCATCTGTGTCAGTTTAATGTTAAAAAGGCTTTCCTGTACAGAAAACTTCAATCGGAAGTAGATATGCATCAACCAAAAGGGTTCACTGATGGCAATGGCAGAATGTTCAAACTCAAACAAAGACTATACGGTCTCAAACTGGCTCCGTGGTGTTGGAATTGGTGATTTGTCAACTTCATGAAACAATAGGGATTAGAAGCTACTTCATCTGATTTTTGTCTATCTATCTGTGCAACGCAACGAGAAGAAATTGACTGTTGCCGTCTTTGTTGATGATGGTGTAGTCAAAGGGAACAATCAAGATGAAGTCATTGAGCTCATAATTTGGCTGTGTCTCAACTTCAAGATAACAACAGGCTCGCTTGAAAACTTCCTCGACATGCAGATTGAACAACATTTGGAAATTATCTATGTGTGTCAGCACACTTACACAAAAATAGCCCTAGAGCTCTTCAACATGCACGAGGAAAATTCAGTGGCAAAGCGTTATGACTGAAATTATGGTAGAACCGATAAATTGGTTAGAGACCATGTATAATATTGCAAGGTGGTAGGCTGCCTCATGTACCTAATAATGACCAAAAAACTAGACATAGCTTTTTCTATGCTGCCCGAGCAATAAAGCAACCGACAAAAGCAGACTGGATGGACGTCAAACGCATATACAAGTGTCTGTGAGGAACGAGTTACCACAGATATCTGTATCAGACAAGCAACAGCGAGGGAATACTTGAAGCATTCAGCAGCGCAGACTTGCGGTTGATATCAAGTCATGATGGTCAATGAGTGGCAGATTAGCTATCTACGCAGGAGATGCAAAAGCATGGGCAAGCCATTTGCATTGGTCGGTAGCATTGTCAACTACAAAAACAGTTTTTGTCACTGGCAACAAAAAGTGACACATTGCCAATGCTGCATGTGGACAACACAAGTGCTGTAAAACTTACAAACATTCCAGAGTTCCGCAAGAGTTGGAACCAGATTGAAGTGCAGTACTACTTCATACGCAAGTGCTACCTGGATAGTCAAATGGCTTCAGAGCATATTGATGAACAAAAGCAGCTGGTGGAAGTATTAACCAAGCCGTAAGGGTGAGAGAGATTTGAGATGCTATATGCTTCATGGGTGTTTTTACATAAACGTTTATCAACGAAGCGTGCACCAAGCAAATTTTTTTAACATTAGGATAATTTTCAGAGTCCCATACTGTGACTTAGGAGGAAGTGTTGAAGATATTTTAGCTCACTGCCTGGTGCTGCCATCTAGTGCTGACAGATTTTACCAAGACTGTTTTAACCAAATTATTTTTGTTCTCATTAACTTTGTACAATGATCTATTATTATGTGTTCTGTGGAATATGCCATTGGCTTCATTTTATATTAAATAAATAACTCAATTTTTTAGTCAATTTCAATTTATGTTACATGTATAAAACAGTCAACAGATTTAAAATGTGATCATTCTTAAATTGATTCTGTTTTTAAACTGTACACATCACACTTGATAGAAGGATACTTAAAGTATAAACACTAGAATGCAAAGGATGACATTTCACAAACTATTCATACAAATCAGCTCTAAAATATTTGCTCAAAACATAGGGCGACAACATTGTATTATGTAAAATATTTATGTTTATTTAAAGTAACTATCAAACTGAATAAAACCTGCTATTTTTCCTGATTTATATACTTAGGCATTATTAGGTATTATTATTAGTAAATTATTAGCTCTTGTTTTACTCAATGGCACATTTTTAAACAAAAGATAAATGTATTTTGGAAAAATATATTCACATTAATTATATAAATGTAGTTAATTATCATATGCATATGAACAAATAACCTAGCAAATCAGTTTAATTTAAAGTTTGCTCATATTTTATCCAATTTATTCACAATATATAATACACTATAATTGTGTGATAAGGGCAAATTGTATTAACTTTTTAATTAATAATCCATAAAAAAAAAGGCAAAGCTCTATCCACTTTTCAAGTACACTTGTATGAATTGTTCAGACACAGACATTTTATCTATTAAAAATGGTCAAAAACCACAACTAGATTTAGACAAGTATATTTTACCTACACCTAATCTGCAAACTTTAAATTATATAATAATTTAACTATGATAAGAGGAAATTGTACAACTACAAAATATAAATAATAAGCTTGGCCAAAAGTGCAAAATATAAACAATTTCATTAAATATTTGCATGTGCACATCTATATCAAGCAGTGTTGGGACTTGACTGATTTCAACCACTCATTAGAGCACTTTGTAGGCTAACCTTGACAAACAAGAAGACACAGAATGCCTTCTGAATGTTCCACTGTGTTTTATTTTACTTTCTTTTGTCCTACATGCCGAATAAAATATATAATTATAATCGGTGTTATTAATTATAGGGAATGTAAAAACAAGTATGCGTAATCATGCTTTGTTTTTAAAATATGTATAATGTATTTAAACTTAATTGATGTTTTCATAACATTTCCAATAGCTGCCATTACTGAGTTTTAATATATTTGTTTTTATAATAAGTTATTTGTAAAACAGAAAATAAAAAAGTCATGATTTGAGTGTGACATCGTTGTATAAATTTTTTTTAAACATTCTATACTGATTGTCATTCGTTTGTGGGTTTCACGGCTATACTAGGGATGTAAACCCCTCATGTCTATATTCATAGCTCAACGTTGTCAGTGTGTGTGAATGAGAACTACTCTGTTTTATAACAGTCTCCCACATGGCGTAACAATAAGCAACACTGAAATGACCCTGAAACACATATCTTCCTGAATCCGACTATAACAGTTCACAATAATAATTGTATAGTATAGTTTCCTTTCCTTTTTGAATGGTTAAATTAATAGATTTTCTTCTTGGCAGATTATGATGCTGATGAAATTCTTACATACGAGGAAGTATCACTGTACTACCCACGAGCCAATCACAAGAGGCCAGTCGTCCTCATTGGTCCTCCTAACATTGGTCGGCATGAACTTAGACAGAGGTTAATGGAAGACTCGGAAAGGTTCGCTGCAGCAATTCCCCGTAAGTTTAAGCTTATATAACTGTTTCTTTTTAAAGGAAACTTCTTAAGGATATCCACACTTTTAATAACACTACTGGGATAGGAGTGAGGAATCAAGAGTTTATATAGTAAATGTACACCCAGCTAGGATTTTGATCTCAATTTTTTCCACTAATGGCAAATTTGGCTCAATGAGTTTGACATCCAATCTGTGTGCACATCAATGCGAGTACAATGTTTAAAAATGAGGTGGCCCAGTGGCTAAATAATTTGATAATAATGTAAATTGATAAAACTAAAGAAAGAGGGAAAATAAACTAATAAGAGCAGGGAGTCGAACTGAAATTTTTAAATGTTCTGGTTCTGGTTCCTGTTCTCTAAACAAATATTTTAAAGGTTCCGGTTAGAGCACAATAAATGTTAGGTTATTTTCAATTCCTGATAGTGATCTGGCTCTGGTTCCGGTTCTTTAATTATTTTTTTTAGCACAGTGTGTTTCTATCTGTTCAGGCTACGTTAATGTAGGTCTACTAATTTTGATGGTGGTTTTTTAACGAACGCGGAAGATTATATTTTTTTATTTAGATGAAGTATATCCGCATTTGCATGGAAGGAGATTGGAAAACCACTTTGGAAATAACACTCTTGGTACACCCAACCAAAATTTGAATTTCAAATCTTAATCTTCCTGTCAACGGCAGTCTAGTCTACAACGAGAGTACTGCCTTTAGACTATGCGGTCAATTAAACGGGCTAGTAGCTAATTACTAGCCTTACTACCAGTACAAAGAGTTTAAATACAAACATGTATATAGCTTGGATGAGTGGTGAGGGCTAGAATTTTTTTAGAAAAGAAGTGGCAGCTAGTTTTGCAAACAATTAAATAAATTTAAGTACTTTAATAAAGTACTTAATCTCTAAGTACGCCAAATTAAGTAAATGTATCAAAAGTATTAATAGATTGAAAATATATTATAACATACTGTAGTATATGTATAATACAAGTCTTGTTGTGCGCCAGAAAGTAGTGTAAACAACTGAGAAACAAGTGAAGTGAGCAGCCGCCATGACAGACAAAAGAGAGTAGCGTCAGTGTTACGCGTGAACCGGCCGTGATCTGCCCCTAATATATTCGCGTCTGTAATGTGACCTCAGTTAGCACTCGCATACATAACAGATGGCGACGAGATAGTGGAAACGGACGCTTATAATATTCAGTTAAGCCGTGTGCGTTTATAATTTAGTAATTAATTGGTTGGAACATTATTAATTATTGGCCATTATGTCTGAACGACAGGAATTCAACGTGGGTGAGACCTCAACATGGCCGCTATACTTGACGCAACTAAAGAATTTTTTTTTATCGAAGAACATCGTCGATGATACGCAGAAGAGAGCCCATTTTTTGTGTAGTTGTGGGTTAGGTACGTTGAAAATTCTCAGTGACGAATTTGGGGCACGCGATTTGAGTGAGATTCCATTTGTAGAACTGATTGATCGGTTGACTACGCGGTTCGCGCCTCGACCAAACGAGACAGTGCAGTACCACCTGTTCACCCGCCGACGTCAGCAGATAGGGGAGAGCATAGATGCGTTTGCCACGGATCTTCGCCGAATTGCCGATGGTTGTGGTTTTGGTGGTGAGGTGGTAATGGAAAAGATGCTCCGTAATCAATTTGTATGCGGATTGGCTGACACTCAGCTACAGCAACAATTTTTTATCAAGCCCGACCTGACATTTAAAATAGCAATAGAAGCCGCCAAAGCGGCTGAAGTTGCCAGGAAATATGTAGAAGATGTACGGGATGAAGCAACAACACACGGAGCTGTATATGGGATTGGTAGCCAGCCCCAATATAAATCTACTTTCCAGCGAATACGCCGACAGGACACAAACCGCGGGTCACAACCGCAAGTAGGAAATCCACCCTCAAGCAAAGTAGGGTCTGGCCAGGAAAACCGAGGGAGAAGAGCACGGCACTTCTTTCCAGGACAATGTTTGAGATGTGCAGGTCAACATCAAACACGCCGCTGTACGGTGGATCAAAACAAACTTTACTGTACAGTTTGTGATCGTAGAGGGCATGTGGAGTCAGTTTGTCTTTCGGAGACGAGGCACGGCAGGAATACAGCAAGGGCACATCAGGTAACAGATATAACAGAGCCTCATAAACAGGATTCTGAGGAGCTATCAATAGAGGGGCTGGAGCTATATAATATTAAAGACGTATCGAAACACAGTGTGCCTGACACCAAGAGGCAACCCACAATGCCAGCGATAAAACTGTCCCTACGCATAGACGGTATGTTTCACACCATGGAGGTAGACACAGGGGCAGCTCTGACGCTCATCTCGGAGGAAACTTATAAAGTACTGTGGCCTCACCAACCCAAGTTAGAGTCCTTGGACTTGGATTTGCGTACCTGGGCAGCTGACACACCACTTCGACTACTCGGTTCAAAATTAGTCGAGGTTCAATTTAAAGAAAGACGAGCTACCCTAACCCTGGCAGTAGCCACAGGTCATGGACCCAGTCTACTTGGAAGACCATGGTTGGAGCCCCTTGGGCTCACAGTTCACGGGCTAAATGTTGTGGGCAACACTTTAGCGAACACAGAGCAAAACCCTACCAGCATTAATAGTCAACAAGAATTACCTGTACTTGGATACAGGACAAACAGTAAGGGTACAGTGCAAAATACCCCACTTACTCCGAGTGAGGTTAAGGATTTAAACACCGTGGTACAAGGTTACCCTGCAGTGGCCGACCCCACATTTGGAGAGTTTAATGGACCTATGGTGAGACTGGAGCTGGATCCATCCATACCACCAAAATATTGTAAGGCCAGGCAAGTACCATTTGCATTAAGAGACAGAGTGGATAAGGAAATTCAAAGGCTAGTTGATCTGGGGGTATATGAGCCAGTGACATATTCGAGATGGGCCACACCATTAGTTATAATTGAAAAAGGAAATGGGGAGCTTCGTCTTTGTGGGGATTACAGGGCAACACTGAACAAAGCCTTAAAGCCTGATACATACCCTTTACCTACAGCTTCAGAGGCTTTCGCACAACTGGCAGGAGGAACAATCTTTTCAAAAATTGATCTAGAGCAAGCATATACGCAGCTCAAAGTAGATGTCGAATCTGCAGACGTGTTAACAGTAAACACAATCAGAGGACTCCACCGGGTGCACCGCTTGCCATTCGGGATTAATGCGGCACCAGGCATTTTCCAAAGAATGATGGCCAACTTATTCGCAAATATGGAGGGGGTGGCAATCCTATTGGACGACATAGTAGTGGCAAGTAGAACGTTCCAAGAACACAAGGACAAACTGAGTCAGGTGCTTCAGCGACTCAGTGATGCAGGCCTTCGAGTCAAAATAACAAAATGTCAGTTTGGAGTCCCAGCAACAACCTTTTTGGGATATCGAATTGATGCTTCAGGCTTACACCCAATGTCTGATAAAGTGAGTGCTATTCAGAATGCCCCAGAACCTGTGAATAAAACACAGTTACAGTCATTTTTAGGGTTGCTGAATTTTTATGAACGTTTTCTACGCAACAAAGCTACTATCCTGGAACCACTCCACCGTCTATTGGACCAACACAGTGAGTGGAACTGGACACAGGAACATAGGAAAGCCATGGATGCAGCTAAAAGGCTCCTAACATCAGCACCGGTCTTGGTTCACTACGACCCAAACAAACCTGTTGTACTTACTTGTGATGCCAGCCCTTATGGAATTGGAGCGGTACTAGCCCATATAATGGAAAATGGGATTGAGGCGCCAATAGCATTTGGGTCTAGGACGCTCACCAAAGCAGAGCGCAACTATTCACAAATAGACAAAGAAGGCTTAGCTCTTGTCTATGGGGTGACAAAGTTTCGACAAAACCTCCTTTGTCGTAAATTTACAGCAGTGACAGATCACAAACCACTTTTAGGACTTTTAGCTGCTGACAAACCCATTCCAGCAGTAGTTTCGCCTCGCATGCTCAGATGGTCATTAATCCTGTCAGCCTACGACTATGAGCTGCAGTATCGACCAGGCAAGAAAGTGGGGCATGCAGATGCTCTTAGCAGACTACCAGAACCTACTGAAAACCAAGCTTACCCAGAGCCACTGGGAGTTTACTTACTAGATATATCAAAAAAACAAAAATAATCACCTCCTCACTGTACACAAGGAACATGTTTACTGAACTACTTCCTAATTTAAACTTGAGTTAAAGAATTTAAAGTTTGCATTTTGCCAGCCTCCATCTCCCTTTTCCCTCTAATATAAGTTGTTCAACCAACCACCAAATTATCAGTTTTCACTTCTAGGAAGTACCAAGTACAATAGGCTTAGACTGCTTGTCCCTCTGTGGTATTATCTACTGTCTATCAAAGCTAAATACATCTTATTAAAGCTCTAGTTTAAACATTAAAGTGAGAAAACAGAGAACAATGTGACAGTCACGACACTAGTCTGGAATCTAACATTAGTGTGTATTGCTAGGGGCTCATTAACTCTTTTCTAATCACCTTAAAGAGAGGTTTCACATAAAATAGTAAACTAAAATATATCAAGCCCTTTCAGAACCTACTGAGAAAGGGGAAAACCCAACATTTCAAAATTGAATTAATCTAAGGAAAAAATAAATAAAAAAATTGTGCAATTTATTAAAATTATATACATTTCTGTATAGGAACCTTTAAGAACCTTTATGAACCTAAAATTATTTAACGTTCCAATTCCAATTCCTATTCTTCAGGATAGTGTTTTTAGGGTTGCGGTTCGACTCCCTGAATCAGAGTAAATTTAATTAAGAAATCCCATCTAAGGAAAGAGGAAAAATGTGGGAAGAAACCAAAGCACAAAGGTGACATCTTTTTCCTTTATTCTGTCTTCTATAGTTGAAGTAGCCACACACATTTAAACACAAATAGAGTAATATTTCGTCATTGTTGCCTTTATCAAACACAAAGAAAGATAGAAGAGAGAGTACAATTGACACAAACACTGTGTTTATGTGAAGTATATTCCCTCTTCTCGTTTTGTTTGATAAAGACAACATTGCCGAACTATTATTCAATGTGTGTTTAAATATGTGTGTGTGAGACTACTTCTACTATAGAAGACAGATGTGAGTACAATATAAGATGTAAACAAATAGTTATGTAAAGCTCTAGGATAAATCATTGTAATTGAAAGTATAGCTTATCTTTCTTTATAAGTGTTGTTTTAAATATGGTAACAATGTTTTCCAAACAGTGGCACACATACTCTCATGAGTAAGCAAAGGCTTTCATGCAGTATGTAACACATCAATCTGTTTTAGTATTCAGAAAATACGTTTTTGTTAATATTAAGTCTGATAAAAAAAATGCAGATTTTGACTGGATTTCATAGACTTTAAAAAGTCTTTCTTTCTCTCTATTGTGGCTTTGTTTAGCATTCCACTAATAATACTTTTTTATAACTAAGGGCTGAAAGGTGTGCATTGGTCAGAGCATAGGGTACACAACTGACAGGGAAGTGCTACTGTGAAATATACCAGATTTACAAACAGTCTTATTCAAGCTTATGTTTTCACAATGTGTAGTATATTTACAGATCCAAACAATGCTTTTTATAAACTTTCCATAAATCAGCATGTTTATATGTTCTAAAAGTATTCTAGTCTATTTAAGATGAGTTAAGACTTTTTTAATTAATCACTTATTGTGAATTAATACCAAATGTTTTGTGTGCAGACACAAGTCGAGCTCGGAAAGATGGTGAGGTGGATGGTCATGATTACCATTTCATTTCGCGCGCACAATTTGAGCTCGACATTCTCTCCCGCAAGTTTGTTGAGCACGGAGAGTATGAGAAGGCATACTATGGGACTTCTCTGGATGCGATACGCAGTGTGGTCAATTCAGGCAAGATCTGCGTTCTCAACCTCCACCCGCAATCGCTCAAAATACTTAGGAACTCGGACCTCAAACCATTCGTAGTATTTGTGGCACCACCCTCTCTCGAGAAGCTGCAACAGAAGAAGATGAATGGGGAGCTATATAAGGTTGGAAATTTATAAATGTTACAAATTAAAATATTTAACTAAGCTTGACTTTATAAAAAAAATTGTTACTAATATCATCTATCTTATTTAGAAAAAAAAAATATTGTTGAGTAAAACTTCTTTCCGCTTTTCGGAGTACATTTTGTTATATGTTGAAAAGAATACAGGTAGCCACCCACACATTGAAACACAAATAAAGTATTACCAGCCAAGCCAAGACCAGAAATGCTGGTAAAGGAAAGATACTCTAAAAAGAAATATCCCTCAAGTAAGTGGTACAGTCCCGTTTTATAAAAGGGCGAATTAAGAGGAGATTTTTAGTCACTTCAGTACAAGTTATTTTAAAACTTTTATTTTACCTCAGTCCTTGGGCTTGATATCTGTAAAACGAGCCATTAAACACAAATCTACGACTTGCCCTAATTTCACAATTTCTAACTGAATATTAAAATTCTTAGGGAATTATGTATATGAATTTTGGCCTTATTCATTATCAACTGTTTCCAGCCTGTGACCGGGAGTCAGTTTAGTAAAATGCCTAGATCTTCCTCCATTCTTCCAACATTCTTCTCCTCTTACTAAAACATATTTTGTCATCTGCTCCTCCCATCTCTTTTTCCATCCTCATTACATGTCCATACCATCTTATCTTGCTTCCTCTACTATATCATGTACTCCCTGTACCCTTGCTCTTTCCCAGATATCTTAATTCTTAATCTTGCTTCTTCTCATGACAAATGGGTCTTATTTTCTTTATAAAACACAACAAGCTTCAAAAAAAATTAAAGAAAAACAAGGCCAAAGTATCACTTTCCAATGCGTGCATGAACATTTTTACTATAGAAGATGTGAATAATATAAGACGTCAGAGATGGTAATTTACAGATTCACAACAATTTTTCTTGAGGAAAGGTTTGAAAGCAGACCAACACAAACCAATGACTAAAATAATACTTTAAAATATGCAAAGTGATAAATCTATTGGCAAATACACTTCTGAGAAAACCCACCTCAGTTAAGAGGATTGAGTAGACCTGCCAATCCTAATAAAATAGTGACATATGTTTTCTTTTTTGTCAATTTTTTTGTACTGAAAATGTAACTTAATTCATATGAAATATTTAAATAACACTTTGACCAAACAGCAAGTAGTAACACAAGAACACATAAAAATGTATACCGACTTTGGTTTCATATGTATAAAAAATACTTATGTAAGGACAACCTCCCACAGGGTGATATAAATGTAGCCACTGTGTAACTGTGCAGGATGACGAGCTCAAGGACATCATTGAAAAGGCTCGGGAGATGGAAGACAAGTATGGACACTATTTCGACATGATCATGGTCAACAATGATACTGATCGTGCGTTCCACCAGCTGATCAATGAGATCAACATTCTGGAGAGGGAGCCGCAGTGGGTACCGGCAACTTGGCTCAAGCCAGTGTGACCAGGTAACATTCACTTGCCCCCCCACCAAATATCTTACTATGCAACCATCACACAGCTCAGTTTCAACTATTAATACCAAGAGTTCTGGCCTCATGGTTAGTGTTACTGATTCAGATTGCTTGGTAAAATGTAATGAAATGTGCAAATTTTGCGATGCCTATTACAAATATTCAATATCTGTTGCGTTTTATATGTATTGAAAATAAAAATAAACATATTTTCTGAAGTACTATTTTAGTTAATTTTGCCAAAAATGTTTTTGTTATAAAAACTGCAAAAAAAAATACTAAAGTTACCTTGTGCCTTTCCATCGATTGACAAGAGTGATATACAACTATGCTTGAAACAGAAATATCATGGTTTAACACAGTGAAATTTGGATCAGTGAAGTAGTTTTTTCACTATAAAATTATTATTATTAAATTTTGTTCCAACCCACTTCGATGGCGGCATAGTCTAACGAGCTGCTCTCGCAGTAGACTAGACTGCTGATGACGGGGAGATCGAGGTTCAAATCTCGGTCAGGCATACTGAGGGTGGTTTTCCCAAAATTGTTTTCCACGCTCCCTCCATGCAAATGCAGGTACACTACCTCTAAATATAAGCTTCCTAGACCTTAAAAACATTAGCATAATTAGTACATAATTGTATAACCTGAATAGGTAGTAAGACGCAATGGTGAAAAAAAAATTGTTCTATCTATTTTAAAAATTACAGTAAAATGCATGAGGGTGGGGGGGAGGTTTTATGTGGTTCAAATCCCCCAAAATGTTCCCACTATTAAGCATATCAAACTTCAAATAACTCCTAGAGACAATCCCTTTTCAAAAATTTGCTAGAGAAGAACCACTCCAAATAGCTTCTAGAGACAAAATTTCAAAATAATTACCAAACGATATCACTCTAAGTGGCTTATAGAGGTGTCCTATTAGAAAAATTAAAAACCCATAGGGGGCCACTACGAATAGTTTCTATTTGCATATAATATTTTTTTCATCCCAGCAAGGACCACTTCAATTAACTTCTAGAAACATCTAATTTAAAAAAAAACTTGCGAAGAACACTCTAAATAGCTTATAGGAAATCTGAATTATAAAAAAAAAATTCTGGTGAGCATTTCTTAAAATAACTTTTAGAGACACCCAATTTTTTTAAATTCGCCAAAGGAGGACTACTCCAAATAACCTCTAGAAGTATCCAGGCTTCAAAATATGTCTCTATTATTTAGTCCTAACGCTGTGATTTGTTCCCATGCCATGCACAATAGTGAGACATGTAGTTAATGTTGCGTTACAGAAAAGAAAGGAGGAATCCTGCGAAGTGCCAAGCAACTAACGCCAGTATTACCACAGACTAGTTGATGGGCTGGCTGCATTAAACCATGGACTGACAAGACTGAAGCTGCAAATAGTTGCAATAATTAAAAATAAGAGATTCAATCATGCTGGCCATGAACATGTCAACTCTTGCTTCATATTTTAATATCATTTGACACCAAACAATGTGACGTGATATTGCATGAAACGAGTTCCATAGTCAGACGCCATGACAGGTATGCCAGAAGGAAATTATGTGAACAGACTGTGTTGAGTAGGAAAGTATAAAAAGTGCATTTTATAAATGTTAGTTCTAAACGATGGTAATTACTGTAAACTCTGTCCTTTCAAGACACCGCCCATGTGACGCTGTTAAACAAGGAGTAGGAAAGTATAAAGACAGAAGAATTAAGACACGTTGAATGAGTGTTCTGCAATAGATGAGATTTTAGTTGGACATTTTATGTTTAGGATGTATTATCATCAGGATGTACTTAGTTCACATTTAGGTTTTCAATGGCAGAAATTTACAATGTTTATGTTCTTCACAGTTTAACTACAAAGTTTTGTTTTTTAATATTAAAAAGTTTACATATTACTTATATTCTTTATTTAAGAACATTTTGAGAGTGCTATTCATTTCTTCAAAATGTTTTAAACGAATGTTTTTATGTATTTTATTGTGTAGCTTGAGTTTTAATCTTCGAGATAGCTGGTTTGCCTGGAAAATTTGACTCGAGTTGCTCGAGTCATTTTGTAATGGTACAATATTTTGATGTATTCATAACCACCTGTATTATTAGAGCTTGTGACCTGAACAGAGCTTAACCCCAAGTATCTTGCTTGTCAATTTGATGAAAAGTTCTGGCCCTTGGACAGTGGAGGTAGGTCAACATTTAAAACAAGTGAGATTGACCAAGGCGGGGTCCTAAGCAATAGATATGTTTTTTTAAACTTTAAGGCAAAGTAAATTTAAGTTGATACACATGAGAACTCTTATAGATTGAATGGTACTCTCAAAATACAATGTTGAACATTTTACCTACAGATATTTTAGTTTATGTAAAGCAATCAGCTATTTAGTTAAAACAGAAAAATAATTACATTTTGAATAGATATGGTATAAACAGTATGGTATAAAATAATGAATGACATTTGGGAAGAAGCTTATCTGACTACATAGTTCATACACTTTGATACACACTTTCTTTAACGGAGTTGTGTAGCTAGTGTATTGCTGTTTGTGAAACCTCAATACATGAGCATTTGTAGGTCTTTTAGTCAAACAAGCTATTTCTCATATGATATTCACTTTTACTCAAGCTTTGTTTCATCTATTCCCTACATTTAATGTAAGGAAAGGAGTTTATAATGCAATACAGGTCTCTTTTCACGAGACTAGACGTCCATATTGGTTAAAAGTCTGGATTATTTGCTATTTTATTAATAAAGTTTGCCTCAAGTTTGTAGAAAAACACATTCATTTTTAAAGAAAATGTTACTATTCTCAAGATTGTTTTGTATTTTTATGACTCGCCAGATTCTGTGGCAGACTAAACTAATTTAATCAACATAACAAAACTGGATGTTTTTCTCGATTTTTGAGCCAATAATTAGCTGTGTCATGTTGGCTTGCAAGTTTTGCAACCAATCTTATGTCATAATAATCATTTTGTAGGTTCTGGGAAACTATTTCATTTTGTAATGATTGTTTTGGTAATTATTGAGTGTTTATAAAAAAAATTACAATTTATGATAATACTATTCCCTATCTTGTCAATTTTAAGTAGCTGGATAAAAATAAACAAATTGATGTTTTATTCTTTTGTTTAAATACTGACAGCAAACTAATGCTTTCTTCAAATCGTGTTTAAAAAATCAAACTATATAAACAAAACAAATAATTTATAATTAATTTTGTTACTAATTACTTCCTGATAGTTTTTAATATATTAATGTTATTTTCAGCTAGTATGCATGTTATACGGCCTTCAAATATGTTATATATTATAAGATATTCTGTCAGTTTTAGCCCATTTACCACAAACAAATAGTTACTATGGTATTTGTTGTTCTAAGTATTTTAAATTGTAAATTATGTACTTTGAACCATTTTCAAATTATTCTAAGCAATATACTAATAATTAGAAAACCTTTTATTTATAATTTTATCAGGTCATGTTCATAAAAAAGTTAATTGAATGTTTAGCGAAAAGTTGTCATGTTTTAGAAGAGACTGTGTTCAAATCATAAATAAGAAATTACTAATCCTATTCTTCCTTTTGAGAGTCGACTTTAGATTCCCTCATGACCAATCAAAGATATGTTCATTAATAATATGAAAGGAATAAAACAAATGTGCTAACTTATTAAATTATTTCTGTTTAAAACGACATAATGTACAGTTATTTTTACTATTTTATGATTAACACAAATAACTCAACTGTGAATATGAAATTGCATGAGTTACATAAATAAATATTACATTGTTATTAAAATATTATTATTTGCATTTTAAACAAATCATTTTAAAAAAGGGTAACTCTTTTTTCAAGTAAAAAGAAACTGCTCAAAAGTGTTAGTGCTGTAACTATGAATGCTTGTAATTATTATTAAGAGTCAAGATGTATTTTAACTTTTAAACCAGTGTATATAGTTTATTGATTGTTTATATTGAAGGAAATAAAATACTCCTGGTAAGGGGTTTGTACCCTCTTGCATACTTAAATGAATAAAACAAATGTATATTTCTGTTGTGTCACTCTTTAGTAAACAGTACCAATGTGAAAACTGGCTTTACTTATTTTTATATTTCCTTGCCTTAACCATAACACACAAAAATTGAATTATAAAAAAAAGTTTCTAATGACTAAGTTCTTATTTTATTTGCGTTAGTTAACATTCACTTTCTAAAACAAATAATTAAAGCATTACATATTTGTTGATTAAAACTTAACTCTAGAATCGATAAGGAGACCAGAAGTTAGTCAATTCATTACTGTGAACAAGGAAGCCATGATAACACCACTTATAAAATTTTTACTCTTACAGGGAATTGAACCCGAGAACCTTCCTACTGATTAATAAATATATGAAACCAGTTTTTATATATAAATAATATTAGTGATAGAGGAGCAAATTAGTCTGAAAGGATAGTTGTGTTAGATTTGATAGAAATAACTAAAATATCTCTTTATATTTGTGGTGGTTCATGGTGAAGTTCTCACTAGAGGGATATAAGAATTTTTTTCTTAGATCAAGTCCTCCTTGAGGTAATTAATTTATTTAAATTTTATTAAACATAAATTTGAGTGTAGGTGCTATGATTTTACATGTATCAAATAAATACTAAATATATTTTCTCAAAGATGGCGCTGTCATTTGCTAAGTTAATTAATATCTCAAACCAAGATAAATATATTATAAATAATAGAGTACAAAGTAAGAACTGTAAAAAAGTATTTATGAATTTAGTGAAACATACAAATAGTACACAAAGTCTCTGGTGGGTATAGCCTAAGACACACTTATGTCTTCTGGTGGTTATAGCCTAAGACACACTTATGTCTCTGGTGGTTATAGCCTAAGACACACTTATGTCTCTGGTGGTTATAGCCTAAGGCACACTTATGTCTCTGGTGGTTATAGCCTAAGACAATGCTATGTCTCTGGAGGTTAAAGCCTAAGACACTGGTATGTCTCTGGTGGTTATAACCTACCTAAGACACTTATGTCTCTGGTGGCTATAGCCTAAGATACTTATGTCTCTGGTGGTTATAGCCTAAAACACACTTATGTATCTAGTGGTTATAGCCTAAGACACACTTATGTCTCTGGTGGTTGTAGCCTAAGACACTGCTATGTCTCTGGTGGTTATAGTCTAAGACACTCCTATGTCTCTGGTGGTTATAGCCAAAGACACTGTTATGGCTCTGGTCGTTATAGCCTAAGACACTGTTATGTCTTTGGTGGTTATAGCCTAAAACACACTTATGTCTCTGGTGGTTAAAGCCTAAGACACTGTTATGGCTCTGGTGGTTATAGCCTAAGACACTGTTATGTCTCTGTTGGTTATAGCCTAAGACACACTTATATCTTTGGTGGTTATAGCCTAAGACACTGATATGTCTCTGGTGGTTATAGCCTAAGGCACTGTTATATCTTTGGTGGTTATAGCCTAAGACACTGATATGTCTCAGGTGGTTATAGCCTAAGACACTGCTATGTCTCTGTTGGTTATAGCCTAAGACACACTTATATCTCTGGTGGTTATAGCCTAAGACACTGATATGTCTCAGGTGGTTATAGCCTAAGACACTGCTATGTCTCAGGTGGTTATATCCTAAGACACACTTATATCTCTGGTGGTTATAGCCTAAGACACTGCTATGTCTCTGTTGGTTAGCCTAAGACACACTTATATCTCTGGTGGTTATAGCCTAAGACACTGCTATGTCTCTGGTGGTTATAGCCTAAGACACTGCTATGCCTCAGGATGTTATAGCCTGAGACACTGTTATGTCTCTGGTGGTTATAGCCTAAGACACACTTATATCTCTGGTGGTTATAGCCTGAGACACTGTTATGTCTCTGGTGGTTATAGCCTAAGACACACTTATATCTCTGGTGGTTATAGCCTAAGACACTGTTATGTCTATGGTGGTTATAGCCTAAAACACACTTATGTCTCTGGTGGTTATAGTCTAAGACACTGTTATCTCTGTTGGTTATAGCCTAAGACACTTATGTCTCTGGTGGTTATAGCCTAAGACACACTTATGTCTGGTGGCTATAGCCTAAGACACTGCTATGTTTCTGGTGGGTATAGCCTAAGACAATGCTATGTCTCAGGGTGTTATAGCCTGAGACACTGTTATGTCTCTGGGGGCTATAGCCTAAGACACTGCTATGTCTCAGGTGGTTATAGCCTAAGACACTGTTATGTCTCTGGTGGTTATAGCCTAAGACACACTTATGTCTCTGGTGGTTATAGACTAAGACACTGCTATATGTCTGGTGGGTATAGCCTAAGACACTGCTATGTCTCAGGGTGTTATAGCCTGAGATACTGTTATGTCGGGTGGTTATAGCCTAAGACACACTTATGTCTCTGGTGGTTATAGACTAAGACACTGCTATGTTTTTGGTGGTTATACCCTAAAACATTGCTATGTCTCTGTTGGTTATAGTCTAAGACACTCCTATGTTTCTGGTTGTTATAGCTTAAGACACTACTATAACTCTGGTGGTTATAGCCTAAGTCACTGTTATGTGTCTGGTGGGTAGAGCCTAAGTCACTGTTATGTGTCTGGTGGGTAGAGCTTAAGTCACTGTTATGTGTCTGGTGGGTAGAGCCTAAGTCATTGTTATGTGTCTGGTGGGTAGAGCTTAAGCCACTGTTATGTGCCTGGTGGGTAGAGCTTAAGTCACTGTTATGTGTCTGGTGGGTAGAGCCAAAGTCACTGTTATATCCCTGTTATGTAGAGCCTAATACACTTTTAAGTATCTGATGTGTAAAGCCCAAGACACTGCAGTGGCGTATTCTGTGGTTAATTAATCTGTATGCTGTACTTTAAAAGTTGCAGGGGAGATTTGATGGCCGATTGCCCTCAACGACCGTTGTCCAAGAACGTCAAGAGGTTATTTCAAGGGATATATACCCAGATAATCTGGACACTCCAGGAATCAAACTTGGGACCTCTTGGTCTGTGCTCAGAACCTATGATCACTAGATCTTATAGGTGTTCCTCAAATTGTAATAATATCTACATGGTTAGAAATTTAAGTACACATTAATTTCGGCGCTAAGAGATGTATGGGCACATTCTGAATGCATAGAGAAACAGATACAATTCAATTAGCCTAATGTAATTAGAAGCACCCATTTAGCAATATTCAAGACAAACAATCATAATAAGAGTAAAATGAAGTGATACATGGATCACTCATCCATCAGATCTTGGTGAGAGGGAATCAGATGGATTGTCCAAATCACGTTGCAATTAAAACTATTTCTTAAAGACTACTTATTTCACACAATACTGTATGGAAACAACGAGTCTCCCAACTTGAGAATTTATGCTCCAGAAGCTATTTAGATGTGTAAACTTTGACTAACATAGGGGCGATTATCTCGGACTATTAATACTCTATCGCTACGCCATTGGTTTATTTCTAAGATAATTTACACAGATCTTTTGCTGCAAGCATTGGTGCATCTAGGGGGAAGAGGGCCAAACAAGGTATTTGACCCCGCCTCTTTCCCCAACGCCACAAATAATGTTATTATAAATAAAATACTATTAAGTATAACTAAAATATTTAGTATTGAAGATGTGTCGAATGTATATGCTACATTTGCTTCAGACTTAAGCTTAATATTCAAAAGGTTTATCGTTACACACAAAATTAACAATTGATAAAATATACAATGATAGCTTCGATACCATTTGCATTATTTAAATCTCTCGTCACCCGCCATATCCCGCTACCCCTTCGCCACTCTACCAGTGCTGAAATGCTTAAATTTGAAAGAGTGGTTAAATGTGTTTGCCAAATACATGATAATACATGTGACTATAATATCTAAACATAACTCAATGTATTTAATTAGTGTATAATTTAAAGCTTGATACGTATACTAACTATTACTATACAATTAACTTTATATATATTTTATGTAATCTAATTTAAACTAAACTAAATTAGCTTAAAAATAAACATTGTGATCTTGAAACTTTTTTCAATAGTTGGCACAATGCTTAGCTTACTTCACATGAACAGCGTGACCTGGGGTGTAAAAACCCAAGCTCATTGGCCAATTACTTGTAGGCGAGTGGAATGGAATGTGTTGCAAACCCTTAGACATTGGTCAAGATCATTAAAGCCTCCCTAGCTTACCTTGTGGTTTTCAAGTAGCAAGCCCTGGGTTTACTAGTGTGCTAAGTAGAACGTTTTGGTAGAAGAATTATTTAAATCACGGTAATCTTGGAATATGACCCGATATTAGTTTTAAAATTAATAATGCATTACATGTATATTTATCAACAATCTAAACATTAGTATTTACACAGTTCACAAAGTGAGCATTGAATTAAACAAAAAACTAGTCCATATCATTATGGGTATGCGGCCCAGGCCTAGTATAAATCCAGAGAATATGCCACTGAGACAATGTTATGTATTTGGCGAGTAGAGCCAAAGACACTGTTATGTCTCTGGTGTGTTGAACCTAAGACCCTGCTATGTCTCTGGTGAGTAGAGCCTAAGATAATGTTATGTCTTTGGTGAGTAGAGCCTAAGATACTATTATTTCTCTGATGAGTAGAGCCTATGACACTTATGTCTCTGGTGTGTTGAACCTAAGACATTGTTATGTCTCTCGTGGGTACAGCCTAAGTCACTGTTATGTCTGGTGGGTATAGACTAAGTCACTGTTATGTCTCTGGTCGTTATAGCCTAATACACTGTTATGTCTCTAGTCGTTATAGCCTAATACACTGTTATGTCTCTGGTGGGTATAGCCTAAGACACATTTATGTCTCTGTTGTTTAGAGCCGAAAATCTTTTACACAGAGTTAAAATATGACAGCACTAAAAACCTCATTGTAGTTCTTTCATTAGAAAACAATTTTTTCAAAGCAAACCAATTGGAATTGGGAATTTTAATAATATCCTCATATCTTTGAAGGTTTTTATAATAAATTCTGAAAAACTACTCTGAATGTCCAAGTAGTTTACGAGAAAGGGCGAGTTTTGTTTTAGGATTTCCGAGTATTTGATCGCAGTAAACATGATGCCGCTCAGATTTTCCCTGCAAGAACTTACAAAGTCATCACGAGTCGCGCCACTAGTATTGGCGCACATAGCATATAATAGTTTGAATGAAAAAAATATGCATCCTACTAGACTTTCAAAACCTCCACAAAGATAAGCTGAGTTCCTATCCTTTAATTTCCCAATCATTTCCAAAGGTTTCATATCAGAAATATTTGACAACATTCCATTGAACATGCTGTGCATAAAATATAACCTCTTTTGATGAGAGAGTGTTCTAATTAAATAAATTACACAGTACGTTGAGTTTGTGTTGTAATAAATAAAACAAAACTGTTTTAAAAGCTCAACACCCATCAATTTATTCATCATTTATTTTAATAATATAAGTACACAGTTTATCACCTCATGTAATATATAGTATGTTTCACTTGTATTGCGGCTATATATAAAAATACTGCAATTTTTTTTTAAATGTCTTCATTTAAAGAAATAAAGAAATCTTTTAAAATCAACCAATAATGTGATATGGTTAAAACCAAACAATATTAACTTTGTAATAGGTAAAAATATAAGGAAACATCTATGGTAATAAAGAATAATATTAAGAGCATAGTATTAATTTTATTACCTTACTTTGTTTATGATATGCTAGGTTTTCACTTTGATATTATCGATTTAGATTTTGCGTCTCTTTTTAAAACCAAAGAACAATTTAATTTCCATAGGCAAAAATCACGACAAAGAACTGAAGTGAAAAAAATGTCACGATAAAATTATTGAACTAGCACTAAAATTTAAAAATTACACCTATGACAATATTTCCTTGAATTCTTTGAAAATTTATTTTACGATAAACTATTGAGAAACATTTTATTAAAAATAGTTAAAATCATCCAAAATGAGAGTGAAGCAACTTTTAACTATGTATATTTTTTTCCTGGAAGCAACTGGAACACAATAAAATGTATTTATTTAAAAATTTATTGGGTGCTTCTAAGTGAAAAAAAAACAAAGTACCTATTACTGTGTGACAAACTACATTTTAAATTTGAATACACAAGTTAACTTAGGCCTACTATGAGTATGATTTGTACTATCATCGACCCCAACCAAAGTTAACATACTACATAACAAGTAAAAACAAGGAGGTCCTAGGACTAAAATTATATATCATACTACATAACAGAACATTAATCAAACACAAATCATAAAAAGGGGATACTTAGACAATATTTCACCATCAAATTAATATGATCTCAAATAAATTAATTGTAATAGCTTTCAGATTTAAAAATGATTAAAAAAAAGGCCTACACAAATCTTTGTATCATATATTCTAAGTATGTTTAAATGAAGAAATAGAGCAAATTGTTGCTCCAAGAAATATTTTGTAAAATATATTTTTCAATTTGCACATTTTTAAAGAAAAAACAAATTATTCATAATGTTTTGTAACCACATAATATTCTTAGAATAGATCACTACAGCAATTAAAAAAAAAAAGTTTAAGTAAATGTTTCTAAGTACTTTACCAAACATAAACATTTTGTAAGTACAGTAATTGTAATGTGGTTGGTCATTAAATGAAAATTGGTAACTTTTAAATTATGCTAAATTATATTCTTAAGGCAACAAATTTAAAAAAAATTATATGATGAAAAAACATTTTATTTTCCCAACAAACTTTTAAATGTGAACGAGCATTTGATTTAAAATTAACTAAATATTTAAGGCACTCTCTCATTTAATACAGAATAATAATATTACTGCTATCATTCCAACAGGCATAATATCTGTATGGTAGTATTATTTCAATATAATCACCAAACAATCCTTAAATAAAATTTAATCTTTCTACATATTGTGGCAAATAAGTAAACAATATGCATTTCTATAAAAATCAATTTACAAATTAATAAAAAAATGGTTTTCAAAAATGACTTGGTGATCATAATATATGACAACATTTGATGGTATAATTGCTTTAGTCACATTTAAAGCTAGCTTCATAACATACCTAGTTTTTAAAATACTCCCTGTCCCCTCAATATAATTTTACACTTTATTAAGAACAATTAAATTAGTTCAAATATTTTAAATACAGTAGATTAAAAATGAAGAAAATCCACAGAAATTCAACTTGAGCTCAAAATGTTTTGACATTTCTTTGAAAATGTAATATAGTTGTTCTTATGAACAATAGAAAGCACATACACTATACACAAGTATACACTTTAATACACTTCTTCTACGTAAATATATTTATTATGTATATTTTATTTAAATCAGCGTGAAGTGACTAGCACTGCTAGTTAGTATTTATTTAATTATTAGATACATCTTTATATGTAAAATATTTGTATGCAAATGCTTTAGCTTTGTCATATGGTACCAACACAGTACCTATATTTGCTAATTAACAATTATTACATTAATTACAAGTGCCCGCATATAAGGCACTGAATAACACAGGAAATAAGATATTCAATAAAACTTATGACCTTGTAAATTATTTTACAATAATTATTTAATATATTATATAATAATACTAATTACAAGTATCTGGCAAGATAACAATCTTATAATCTTTATTTTCTTCTGGCAAAAGCCAGCCATTAAGTACTTTCAATATCATCTCAGGTTTACTCACAAACTTTGATGAACAGCAATTTTATTTCTCCCAAATGGAAACATTAATTTAAGGTGAATTTATAAGGCTTGTGTTTGTTTATTCCAAATTAAGGTGTGGTTTTGATATGACTTGGACTAATACGTAGACAAATTCATGATTTAGTTTTGGTACATGTATCTTAAAAAATAATCCATTCTCTCCCACGCCTTGCAAACTATTAATTTGAGATGATGATCTATTTACACTCTTAAAAATACTACTTGTAGAACTAATCGATTTTGTAATGCTTAGGAAAAAACATGGGAGTAAGTCCAGGTTTAAATTCATGCATATTAATTAAGAATTGTTTATAACTCAACATTCACAACCAACACATATTTTAGCAAATAATGGTCTATTAATATTACAATAGGGCCTAATCTTTTCTTATTAAAGCAAACCCTTTATGTATACCAGCTATGAACGAAAAGTGGTCACTTCTCAAAATAAATAACAAACTATGTAGCCTAAGTTATTCATTAGGTAGGCCTACAAGTACCACCTAGTTTTATTGTGATTTATAATTTTTTTAATTCTAAAAAAAAACACGCTAATACAAAATGAAGGTCTTGACTTGAAATAAAGATTTAATGCAATTTGTAAAAGGGATATGTATATTAAATTAATTACTCTCATATATATATATATATACCTACACTTTTATGAGAACTATTAATTTACTCAAAATAGTTCCGTCTTGTTGTTTGTAATAGGTATGACAAATAAATCAAGTATGCTGCCTGTGGCAGTGAAAGCTCATTTTCAAATGTGTTTTTGTGTTTACATATATACCTAATCACTCCTTTCCATAATGGGGCAGGGAAAAAAAAAAAAAACTGTGTATGTGCCTCAAAAAAAAAACTCTACTTATTCCATCCTCACCCTTGCATACTCCCTTCTCTTCGATCACATCCATACAAAGAATCATTCATGCTCTTTTATTCTTAAAACTTTTAATGTTTCTCTTTTTCACACATCCATCTACAACATTTAACATGTTTTACATGGCCTAACCCTTCCTTTTGATCCATACATCCTACCTTCATATATTTGCTTCATCACTTGATCCACACTCATCCTCTCAACATGCCCAAAACATCATAAAACACTTCTTTCACATTGACCTTTTGGATTCCCTTTCAAACCAAACTTCTTCAGCACCCATTCATTAATGACTCCATTCATACATTTCTTATATATCTCGTTCCAACCACATTCACCTTGCTCTTGTGTTTTTTCCTGACAGATCCACGCTTCACAACCTTAAAACAATATTGGTGTTAAGACACTTTATATACTGCAATCTTTGCCTATTGCGATACCTACTGCTACTTTCTTTTCAATAGTCCACATACATTCAAGAAGCATTCATCTGTCTGTCGATTTCACCATCCATCATTCCATGTTTACATATCATTCTGGCTAGATACACAAAATTATTCACTTGCTATCACACTTTTCCACTTATACTAAGCTGTAAATCATTTCCTGATCCACCCTTATCAAAAACTACCACCTTGGTTTTGGAGACATTTATACCAAGATCCATTCAGTCTGTAGCCACATTTTCTAAATAAGCTCTACTCCAGCATCACTAAGTGTATGGTAAGTGTCCCTTCTAATTTAAATCATGATTTAGCCTAGTACTATATTTTAAATAAACAAAATAATAATTATCAGTGGCAAAAAATCTTGTAGCAACTTTTTTTTGAAAACTCAATATGTGATATTCTCACTATCACTAAAATTGTACATATTTTAATATTTGAAGGTTTGAGATGCGAAAAATAAAAGAGAGATTCTGATATGAGATTCAGATTTGAAAAATATAGGATCCAACCTGTCTCTAATAGTTTTTTTTATGACTTGTGCAGTATGAATTATGTGATATTAATTATAACTAGTTAATCACACGTTAAGCCTGAATATAAACCAATTGTAAGGCAGAGAGTAGAGTTAAACTTTTATTATGTACCAAGACATGTAAAACAAAAAATATTGTTAGCTTTTAGACTAAATGAATCATATAAACCCTCTTCAAATTATACTAAAGAATATTTTTGATCAATATAATTCTGAAAATTACATCACATCAGTGGTGCACCCGAGGTGGGGGGGAATGGGGTAGTTGCCTCCCCATGACCCAATTCATTTTAATAAAAACTTAAAATACACTACTATATATATAACTATAAAATCAAGCACTGAAGATGTGTTGAATGAATTTAATCTACATTTTTCAGTCTAATAGGCAACTAATTCCAACAATTTTGTAAACACATACTACTCCAAATAGCTTCTATAGACATTTTCAAAAGCTTGCCAAGAGAAGAATACTACAAATAGCTTTTAGGTGCATCCACATTTTTTACTTTTTACTGAAGAGTGTCCTCAAACTCACCTTTGGGTTGGAGGGAAAACAATTTAAAAAAACTTTATTTTGTTAACTACCTCTGCCCTCTCCTCTGAAATTTAATTCTGGCTACAACCTTGATTGTATCTCCCCCCCCTCCCCCATCACCAAGTAAGTTTCTGGGTACACCATCGGATCACACCTCTCATATTATAAGTAGATATTGGCAAGAAACTTGACATAAGGTATAATATTTTAGCTTCAAACGAGATTTTTTTTCTTTTGGAAATAAGACCATGAACTTTAAAATTTTGAAATAGCTGTTGAATAATAAATTGGAAATCCAAGCAACTAACACAATTTACATAGACATACTTTTATTTCTATTAGGGAGAATAATTATCTACTGCAATAAACTCTGTCACCCGACTAAATTACAATTCATTCAAACTAAACAAATGAAAAGGTCAGGAACTTACATAACAAACTTTCATTAAAAAAATATGTTCTTTTTACAGTAGTTAAAATCTTAACATTAAATACTATAAGTCGTACTTCATAGATACAGATCTCATTTCATCTAATAGAATATAATCGATTCAAAAATCTCTTCCACTTTTTGAATTATATTGTGTATATTTCTTTAGTGAAGATACATTATGACATTTTCTGAACAATGTTTTCACTTGTGGGGCTGTGGTGTTTGAAGCCAGGAGTTCTATTTCACTTCTCCATTCAAGTCCTGGAATCAGGAACCTATTAAAGTTGGCTACGAAGGCAGCACTGAAGCCCCACTGCTAGCTTAATGAATGCTTTGTGATAGTCCAAGGTCATTCAGGTTTTTGGGGTGGGTGCACTCTTGGGTAGAGCTGAAAAAATGTAAACATTTTTAAAATCTGCACTAAGGGAATTTAACATTACTCACTATAAGAATCAAATAGCTGAAGCTATTATTTATGCTTTTTTGAGGAATTATTCATCTAGATATCATATTCTGAAAATTGAAAAATGACACTTGGACATGGGAATCAAACCCGGGACCTTTGGCTTAGCACTCACTATACTAGGAACTAGAAAGTTAATTGAAGCACTTACAAAAGTACATCACCTATCCCTACCTTAAACTAGTTCTATCCAGTCCACCTCATTACACCCTATCCCTATCGTGAGCTAGTTATATACAGTCAACCTCATTATACCCTATCCCTATCTTGAGCTAGTTTTATCGAGTCCACCTCATTACACCCTATTCCTATCTTTAGCTAGTTCTATCCAGTCCACCTCATTAAAACCTCATTTTGCGACCAATTATCTTCCTAAGCAATTAGTTTTCAAGCATTCTAAATTCACGATAGTCGTCTTAGGTAAGAAACCATGTTTCACAACCATAAACCCCTGCTAAACTATTGTTTTGTGTATTATGAGTTCTATATTCTTCGACAATGGTTGATCTGTTAACAATTATTTACTGATTGAGCTATAGTCATTGAGTCATTTTCCTGACTATTATTTTCCTAATTTCAAAATTTAGTTAAAATAATTGCTCCTAAATATTTAAGCCCACAATTAAATATTTTACAATGCCAAATAGGAACATGTTAAGGGAACAAATAACATAAGGTACAAACAAAAGAGATGAATATTGCATGCAAATAAATAATATATCTCTTTGAGGAAAACTTTTGTTAGCTTTTTGAGTTATTTTGTTTTGAACTATGTTATTTTCATTGTAAAAACCATTTTGTGCTTGTCCCCTTTTGTATGTTTCTATTTTATTTGTTTTAGTATAGTAGGCTACATAATCAGCGAGTGTACTGACCCCTAGGAGGTTGCGAGGAATGTAACCCTCCCTGTCATCGAGCCTGGACCACCACCACTCCCGCTCACACTCGTCTCCCTTGCGCAGGACCACCAGCTTTTCACCCTCCTTGAAGCTGAGTTCATCCGAGTTGTGGTTCTCGTAGCTGTACACAGCATACACCACCCCTCCGTTCAGAATACCGAGCTTCTCCTGTACACCTGGCGTAACAAACACACAACACTCATTAGATCAAACTTATATAAATACAATTATTATTATTATCTACATACCTAAACAGTTAGGTATGTTAAGTTAATTAATGCTTTGAGTTATTTAAAATTTAGTTTGGTTTGAAATTTAAAAATAAGCCATGTCTAATTTTTATATTTAAAGATAATATGTGTGAAAATATAGGGCTTTCTCGTAAAAATAAATAATTGTTTCATTCAGCCTGTTCACATCTTTTATATGGATTCACCAAAAAATCTTAAACTTGATAAATGCAAACAATTATTGACTCGAATGATGAAATTAAAAGAATTAATGTCAATATCATACTTTCTAAAAGGAAAACCTTTTTTTGCTTTATGAGATAATTGTATAATATTTGGAAGAAGGTAAAGGAAAGGTGGATAGAAACATATAAAAGGAATAAATACAATTTGGTTTTTACAGTGAAAAGAAGAACACAGTTCACACTTTATATTTCTGCCATTTAAGAGGCAACCATTACCTCTTCCTCCAATGGCAGCAATGTAAAATGTGAACTGTGTTCTTTTCTTTGTAAAAGTCATATTGTGTTCATCCCTTTTATATGTTTATATCAACCCTTCCTGTACCTACTTACAAATATAATACAATATCATACTTTCACCAGAATATTGATAAAATTTCGAATATCATAAACTATGTTATTGATTTAATATGGAAAGAGATACTTCTAAAAATGTAAGGTTAGTTTGTAAAATTAGAATTTTTTTTCATAAAACTGAAATTTAATCTAAGAGCTTTGTTGGAAATATAGTAATATATTTATGTAGTTAAGTTACACCCTATATTACAGTCTAATGAATTTTATTCTCTCAAATACTGTTTGTACATACAAAGCTGTTCAGTTGGACAGCTATCAGTGCGATTCTTCTCTACAATAATCTACTTTATTGCATTTTGTTGGTGATTTTTGTAAGCAAACACAACACTTAGTATCATCCCATTTATAATTATGCCATTGTTTATGGGGTTAATGTTAGTTGATAAACTCACTGTAGAGGTACTCTGAGCAGCCATCGAATCCCTCCTCATCTTCCTCACACTTTTCAGCTGCAGTTTCGTGGTCGGAGAGAGTTGTAGCAAAGATGCACGCCCCGTGCTCCACCAGAAATCTTACCATGGAAAGGTTGTTGCACGACGCTGCACAGTGGAGAGGGGTCCTGAACAAAACAATCAATACATGACAGTTATAGTTTTCGCCATGTTTGAGATTGCAAATCAATGGTTTAAAGAACTGTTTTGTCGTCATGTGTGCTCTGGGTCAGAGGTCAACACACCTTTTCACTTTAACTTTGTAATGTTATCACTATAAATACTCTTGTATTTAAATAATAAAATTAGTTTTCTACGTGTTACTCTTTCTCTGATATATCTCTATAAGGAAAAACTCTTTTCCCTTTATGAGGTAATTGTATTATATTTGGAAGAAGCTATAGGAAAGGTGGATAGAAACATATAAAAGGGACGAGCACAATATGACTTTCCCAATGAAAAGAAGAACACAGTTCACACTTTACATTGCTGCCATGTTTCTATCCACCTTTCCTATATCTTCTTTCTCTAGTATGTAAGGTAAGGTTAGTTTCTGGCTATTTCGATACCTTTTAATGTCCTTGTATTACACTACATTAGGGTATAGGTCAGGGATTCTCAGCCAGGGGGGAATTTTAGGGTTTTAGGGTGGGAATTAAGACTACAGACTAAAACTGTTTGAAAAACATTTTTTCTTCACACTACAATATTTCAGACTTTGCATGAACAGTTTGTTTAGTTTGAAGCACTGGACTTGTTGAACAGTAATTTTAATCTAATTGTAAAGCTCTACAGTAAACATAATCAGAGTAACATAGTAGTACTAATATAGAAAAAAAGTGTTTTCAATATTATATGTATATAATTCAGAATGCAACTTTTGAGTTAAGTAATCTTGGAGAGGGGGAATTACATTCTGACATGTGGTGAAAAGGGTGCATGTCACTAAAAATATTGAGAACCACTGGTATAGAGTGACTAACACCGTCTAAAATATTTTGAGGTTGTAAAAGCTAGAAAAGTAATATGTGGAACATTTTGGAAGAACAGGTAGAAAAGAATTATGGCCAGGGTGTGTCCTAAGTGATGCCGCCTCATTTCAGTCCTCTCTTCAACTTCATAATTATAAGACTTGTCGATGTGCTCATTGTGAATTTCACTTAAATCCGATGTGAGATAAAGCTATATTTTAAAAAGAATCTTATCATATTGTATTGTGTATCACTGCGAAGCTAATTATTTTAATATGATTTAATTTTAAAATCAATACTATTTCAGCCATCTGTAATTTGGGAGGGCATTCTTGTAATTACAATGATTTGCAGCCTGTGAGTTGATATTCATTGAAATCTTGCTTTAATTACAATCTTGTATTGTGTAATTGGCAGCATAACAGCCCTCCTGAGTTCAAGATGGTTGTGGTATCAGTTATCTCACAATATTAATTTATCGCTCATGTGTAACTGACGATTTTCACACATCCATCACAAAATCAGTCTTAAACTATGAGTAAGAATGAATCCTGGGCGTGGGGCAGTTCCTGTATCGATCAGTAATAGAACATTGGCACGCCAAGCCAAAGATTCCGAGTTCAATTCTTATGTCCAGGTGTCATTTTTCAACTAAATTAAGCTAGCTTAACAAAGGCTAAAAAAATAAGGCTAAAAAATGTCATAACATTAGTCAGGCACATATTTAAGCCTTAAGAAGATATGTTTTACTCAATGAACAATGTCACGTAGATATTTTAAACCATAATTACGAATTAAAAATATCTTATAGAAGTGCTAAAATCACTAATTAAAATGTTCTGCCTCTTGGGTAGGCAGGAAATTTTTTTTTATTTTCTTTGCCATGATGAGGCAGAAAGTTATATGAATCAAGGTAATTAGGTTGAGTTGGCAATGTTTCTTAAGGTTTATAGTGCTGAACACTTCAACCCCGCCAATGTTTCTTAATGGTTTATAGTGCTAGTCTCAGTGAACACTTCAACACCGCCAATGTTTTTTAAGGTTCATAGTGCTAGTCTCAGTGAACACTTCAACACCGCCAATGTTTCTTAAGGTTTATAGTGCTAGTCTCAGTGAACACTTCAAGACCGCCAATGTTTTTTAAGGTTCATAGTGCTAGTCTCAGTGAACACTTCAACACCGCCAATGTTTCTTAAAGTTTATAGTGCTGAACACTTCAACCCCGCCAATGTTTCTTAAGGTTTATAGTGCTAGTCTCAGTGAACACTTCAACCCTGCCAATGTTTCTAAACATATACAAAATGTCTTTATCAAAGCTAATAGCTTTTGTGTGATCCTAAGAGAAATCTAATAAAAAATAATCATTGGGGGGAAAAAGAAAATTTCTATTTTATTTGTTGAAACCTCAGACATTACTAATACACAGTGTTTCGAATATAAATGGTGAAGTGTTGGGACATTTTTTGAGGTTTATTCATGTGGGTGCCATTAAAAAGGCTTATTCATGTTGAGAATCAACCATAACGAATTTGTTACAGCAAAAAAAGTTTGTTGGTCAAGGCTATGAAGAGAGGTGCTTCACGCCAGGGTGAGAGGGGGAGCGGGCTCAAATAAAAGAAGTTCATGATTTATGTTTAAATTTGATTTACAATATAAATTATATTCATTTTGTATGATAGTGATTCTAGCCATTAAATATTATGCTAAAGTTATTTAAAACAAGAATTATATGACAAAAAATAAAATCAAGCTTTGGAATATTTTGAACCCCAATCCCATTTCCTAATTTTGCTTGACCACCAACCACCACCGATAGTAAGTAAACGCTAAAAGAATAATTGTTTTATAACATAGGTAAATTCCAAATTCTATATCAGTTATCTCTATTTTTGTTAGAAATAAAAATTTATATAATTTGGTTGTTTTTAATTTGCAGCACTGTATGTTTTTATTACCTACTGTTTACAGATTTTCTTAAACTTCCACTAATTCAAGAACAAAGGTTTGGAAAGATGTATTTGAAAGCTATTCTCTTGCATTTATAATGTGGAAAATAACGTTCAGGGCACATATCTGGAAAGTGCACAGAATCCTGTCCTTCATCATCGGAGCTGAGCAGTTCAGTAAAGCTCTCTGCACTAAGCCAACTTTGCCAGTTACTGTTTTTTTGTGTGTTTTTAAGCACCGTGCTTTACTACTACCCGTTCAGGTTATATGTTTATGTAATAATTACACTAATGTTTTTATTGATGAGGAAGGTTATATATCTATAGGAAGTGTACTCGCACTTGCATGGAGGGAGAATAGAGAATTATTTTAGAAAACCACCCTTAGTACACCTGATTGAGATTTGAACCTCAATTTCCCCTGTCATCAACAGCCTAGTATACTGCGAGAGTAGCGTGTTAGACCATGTGACCCTCACAGCAGGTTTTCTGTTATGTTGTAAGGATGAATGAGTACTAGAAAATTCGAGTTTGAGTCAAGTTTTAGTGGTTGCCCAAACTCAACTCAAAAAATTTGAGCAGACCCTTCCTCAATTTTTTTAATTTTATTCCATAAATGTTGAGTTTAGTCAATTCGATTCAATTTTAAGTTTAGGTCATAGCAAACTTAGTCACTTAATATTCCCTTTTATCTGGTTAAGAAAATAACCTATTCAACTATTTCAAATTTATTTAAAAATTCTGAATTTGTTTAGTAATATATTTTTTCTCAAAAATGTAATCATTCTTTTTATAGTTTATGTAAGGATTTATTACATAAATTCGACTTGAAATATTTGTATAAATATTCTGATTGATCATATTTTTGTTTTCCATTTTTAAGTTTGGTAAATTTTTTTTTTTTGAAACAATGTAAAAGTATGAAACATAATTAATTTTTTATGACTATTTCTCTATATTTCATTCAAACTTGTTACGAATTTGACTCTAAGTGAAAATGACTAGGTCCTTGTATCCTCTTGTTATGTTGAATAATATTATAAGCTGAGGAAACAAAGCAATAGATGTGAGGTGCAGCCTTACCATCCGTCACTATCCTGAGCGTTGACGTCGCAGCCAAACTCGACCAGGAACATGACAATATCAAGGTGTCCGGCACATATGGCGTTGTGTAGTGCTGTGATACCCTCGTCGTTGGCCGCACTGGGGTTGGCCACTTGGCCGGCTGTCTTGCGCACCAACTCAAGTTCCCCTTCCAGTGACGCATCCAGCAGCAAGGCCAGTGGGTCAAAGCTCACTCGACGTGATCCCATTCCAGGCTCTTTTCCTCCTCCCGCCTTCAGATTACCTTTCTTGGTACCTCTACGAACAACGTGCTGCACCCCGGTATCACCTGCCACACATAACACTAACAAACTTCACCCCTAAGTCAACACTAGACCATCATACACCGAGAAATTAAAAAAATACTTTCTAGAGAATTTTTAATGATAACATAATAAATCCAATGTGAATGCATGAAATAATTAGAAAGATGAATTTATGTTTGAATATGTTAGGTACTGCTATATTTTGAGAAACATTATATCGTAAAGAGGTAGCCATTTTAATAACCTTAGCAGTGTGTAATTAATTTTTTTATATCTTTGAACTAAGATTTTTCACTTAAAGTTAAACAACATTGGCTTTCACCAGACACCATGAAGTATGAAGTGATAAAGTAAAATGTATTCACGTATATGAACAGAATATATAAAGTGTAAATGATTTCTTACATTAAAATGGCTTCCTTCAAAATGTGTACCCCTTTCCTTTTTATAGGTAGGCCTATATATTTAAACAATTTTTTCAATCGAGCTTGGGAAAATGAGGTAAGCAATTCTAGTAGAATTCACTTTTCATGGAATTTGTTAAGAATTAGTAAAAATATCAAAGTAACAAAAAGAGATTTAAATTTTAGTAAGATTAACTCTGCCATTAGTATGTTTCATACTTTCATCTACTATAGAAATTCAAGTTTTTGCTCCTCTCAAATGGGTGGCAGATCACTTTGGCCTAGGTTGTCGTGCAGAGTAATTCCAAGGCTGGTCAGAGATAAGGTAAATCAAAATCAGAATCAATGTGGAGCAAATCCCTTTGTAAGGAGCTTGGCCTTTCTATCAGCGGAGATCAAGTTTAATACAATCTAATGCCACAGACTACTCGGCCAATCAAAGAATTCTGGAACTATAGTGTACAAATATAGTCAAAGCAATGTGGCCAAAGTTGTCCAGAAAATACCTGAATGCTCCTGATTGCTGTTGATGTTGTTGAGTATCTGCGGCTTGTCCTCTTCTCCCTTGTCGGTCCTGTTGCATTCCTCCCCCAATGCTGGCGTGCGCACGTTGTTGTTCTCAAGCTCCTCGTTAGTTGGGTCATGGGCGGCCCGGTCCACCTCGTCACTACTAACACTGCTACTTGTCTCCACAGAGGTCTGGCTGGAACCTAATTGCAAAATAACAGCTCTACAGAACCATGGAGAAGAGGAAACAGCTGACACAGTCAAAATAAAACATCTCCTGGAAATTAAGAACATTGAAAGAAAAAAAAGGAAAAACAATCTTATGTATGTGTGTGAATGAGAGAGAAATAGAGAAAGAGAGTGAAATTATATAATACAATTCTAAAGTGTTTTTAGCTAAAGTAAAATGAAGTTTTTGAGTATGTTAGCAAGCTTGGAGATGCACTTTATTTATATTTTTAAATTGGTTCATAGATTGGAGGAGGTAAGCTGTCTATCAGTTCTATAAAACAGCAAATCCATTAAAATAAAATCATGTAATTTGGTCTAGATTAGATGTCTAACATGGAAACAATGACATCGTAAGTAGGACGAGTGAATGGAGAAATGAAAAGAGAGTGTAATTTATTTCTACCCAGTCTTAGCACATTTATCTTTAAAGGTCTCTTCCTTATTTTATTATTTTACAGTTTTTTTTACATGGTTGTCATAAGTTTAAAACCGTTTCAAAGGATTTAGAAACTTATCATCTGATAAAGTTTTCACAACAAGCTTAACATAATTAAACTTAATTTGATAATACTTTCCACTGTAGCTTGACTATCTTACTATAGTGGCTTGTTTTATTTGCGTTTTTTTATTAGTGAATAATATATTGATAGAATTTGCAAGTGTGTAAGATAAAATTACTTATTTTGAGTTGTAATATTTGAGTGAATTAAAATAAACATTGAAAGGAAGAAAGAAGGGTAAAGCCTTCATTCACCCTTCTGATGTACCCTGAAAATTACTTAATTATGTGTTTGTGTTCTAGTTGTGAACTTTAAGGCCTACAATTTTCTGGTAAGTCTGTAGGCCTTACTGTGGATTCACACGTTCACTGTAAAACACGAGCAGTGCTGACAGCTCTAATCCAATCACAAGAAGTCCACTCAGCCAGCATAGCTCGCACAGCTCGAGTAGAGATAATTTAAACTTTTCCAGCACTTCTACAGAAAATCGGCCAAGAAGACCTTATCTCAGCGCGTACGCAATTTTTCAAACATGCGTTATTTATAAAAACAACACATTCTCAAGATGACAAATCTCAAAAGTGATGATGAAAAACGACAGTTTATTGGAAGCCACTAGTTTTATCGATGATAAAATCAAACCCAGGCAGTTGGTAATACATCTAATTTTATTTTAAATACAGTAACTTGCACTGATTGTAATATTTTCGTTTTTATGTTTGACGTTTTAATGTATCATGGGTAAACAGAGATTCCCAACTTCCCGCGAGCGTGTGAACAGTGCACCACTAAGCGGGGCTGACTTACTGTACTGCTTTAAAATTTCAGTGTATGTGTGAATTCACCTCTACCCTTCTATCCTTCTCTCAATGTTTGATATAATATAACCATTGGCCCCATTCTTCCAATATTTGAGTAAGTAAAAGTCATGCTTTGTATATCTACCAGATTGTGTAGAGGAGAATGTTGACTGTTCACTAGAAGAAACGAGGTCTGCCGGAGGCGCTTCTGACTCAGGAAAGAAGAACGCTGGTGGCATCTCTATCCTCCTGTTGATGCTTACATGGACATTGCTAGGAGCACCGCCTGTGCCCGTTTTAAGCCTAGGCTGTTCTGATGCGGGCTGCTTCTTGATAGTGAGGGGCCGAGCCTTGATGATGGGTCCCGGGTCGCAGTTCCCACCCACTCCCCCCGTCCGTCTCTGGCTGCCGAGCGTCGCTTCATCTGGGGGCTCAGAGGCAGGAAGAGGTGGGGGGTCCTCGGGCTCGCTGCCGTGGATTGAGGGCCCGCTGAAAGGCACTTGTTGGTGGGAGCCAGGTTTTGAGAGGTGATGGGAGTAAGGGTCAGGGTAGGAGTGACCCAGCCTGCGAGAATGACACCAAATTGTAATAGAGACAACAAATGATTTTATAAAAACAAAAATGTGACTTAATTCTTAGCATGAAATTAATCTTGTTAGTTTGCCGGTAAATTTACCGAGTTTTGAGACTTATCTCCATGTCCAAATAAGATATTCAACTAAAACAATTTCAATAATAATACTTAAAGGTCTTTGTTGCTAAATGGTGAAAAATGACATTTTACTCCGTGGAATAATCAACTACCTAAATTATAACAAAATAACTAAAACATGGTTGTCTCTTTGGAGAATTCAAAGCCATTTTGTGGAGCGAGTTGCTTCTTAACCCGACACACTAAACACTATCACACTTAGAATCCAATGCAGGAAATAGAAAGAGAGGGAAGAACACCCTGTGAGTCTATCTGCAGATAGCACTTCCCCTCTTTTGTGGATGAGTAGATACTCACTCTACTAATTGTGCCTGGACAACATTTACTTGTATTTCAAATTAACTTTTTCTTGTTTCATATTCTAGATAGACATATATAATACTTCCACAGACCTTTTTTAATCCATATCCTGGCAGGATGTATATGTACCAGATATAATCCAAATGGCTTAAATTGTAAAAGATTTAAAATTAGTTTGCAAAAAACTAGTTTTGTGACAGTGTAAAACTTTTTGTAGATTTTTTAAGCATTTATGGTTTTTGTTTTCATTTTATATCTTTAAAACTCGCCAAATAAAACCTAAATGCATTAACATTGGAAATCGTATCTTGATTTGCTGCTATGTAACAGGTAGGCAACGTCCTTAACTTCCTAGTGAGTAGGAGTTTTTAGCTTTACGTCTTATTTGGATGCATGTACAGTTCATGCTTCCTACCCACCAGCCACACCAGTTAGAAGTCTCACCTGTTCTCCTCCGAGCCGTGCTGAGTCTGTCTCGGGGGAGGAGTCGGTTTCACGGGCACCGCTGGTTTGGGCGGAAGAGCGGGCTTGCCCACCCGACTCTCCTGACTGGTGTATGACTCGGGTGTGTTCATGGGGGTGGACGAACTTTGTGGAGGTGACAGTTCACCTCGCAAGTCCTTCAGGATTCCCTGAGAGGATAAATGAATAATGTTCCTTATTTAGAGCTTTGCGGCATGATGATAAGACCATAAAACACTTAGGAAATACATATTTTTGAGTGAAAAAGTTTTACATGCTGTAATGTGGAAGATATATTTTATATTTTAGGCTTATTGTGTGAATGGCTTGGTGAACAAAATGATCTATCAATTTGAAAGATTTCAAACCAAAAATAAAATAAGTTGAATTTGGAATATTGCTGATCCAGTATTAAGTTAATCTGGAATAGAATGGTCAGATGTAGCCGTGCACCTTGCAGTGCAGAATGATAAGACTGGTTCAGATAAAGAATGACACATCTTTATTTGAATATCCAACACTTATCTGTATTAATAATGTTGTCCAGCCTAGTTATATTAATTTTTTTTTGTAGCATACCAGTACCAGTGGCAAAGTTGAACCTCTTTTAAACAACGTAATAATTGCCATTCAGCAATCGTTTTCCACCACCATTACCCATATTTTACAGATACCCAAAGGACAGTTGATTAAGTTCGGATTTAAAAAAATTTCTGTACAAGTGATTTTTTACACTAGAATTAAATCATTAGTAACTCTCAACAAAGTAAAAGAAAAAGAGTATACGCATAGTTCCAATCTTAAAAAGTTGTCAGTTTTTAAGTCTAAGTCCTATTGTAAGTTGGCAACTTTATATAATAAGTATTGTAGCCATGGACCTCAAGCACATATTTGAAGAATTGTTTTTGTCAAAAGACACTCACCCTAACAAACCGATTAATAAACCACTTTTTTCTAATTTTTTTTTAAAATGTATATATTTTCTTTGTGGAGTTTATGTCAACATTGTTATTGACAGAATAAATAGATACAATATTAAAACAATGTTTTATTTCCTAAAGGAGTGGAGGATCATGTTCGACTAACAAATAATAAGTACAATCTTGTTTCACATGAATGTAAGAAGTATATTTAATTTAAAACCAACCAAATTGCTTGGCAGTGCATCTTAAGGTAAGTACACACTTGTATATAATGCTGCAGAGTAATGTTTCAAACCGTTCATACATTGTGTATTGGAACAGTATTGATCCAATAAAAATACTTTCCCATCATTGTCGTGTGTCTAGGCCAGATTAGACAAGAGCCAGTCTCAGACGTCATGTGAAGGGAAGTAGATCTTACAGGAAGTTGTGCTTTTGCTTTAATATTGCATTGAAATCACCAAAAAAATAAGCCAAATCTTTGGTTGATGAAATAACTATTTGTGGAGGGTATCAAATCTCAAATCTTTTGGATACCCTGTAACTGGAGATTCATAAACTTCACAAGGATGACCCCAAGTGACTTTGAGTGTTTACTAAAAAAGACACGAGATTTTGAGAGACGATTCCTCCCTTAATTTAATTATCTGCTGATTTTTGTGTCTGGATTGTTTTGAAATAGCCCCGATACTTTTGAACATTGTGCCTGGTTTGTTTCGTGATTGCATTGCCACAGTCAGGATATATTGTTCTGTGACATTTTATACAATTGTGGACATAGCTTTACTCTTCTCCTATACTTACTAGTATTGAACTTGAAAAGTGGTGGCCGAGTGGTCAAAGGTTTGCGTTAAATTTTATCACTTTTGACGAGAAGGCTAGGATCTGAATCTTGAATCAGGGCACTGGGAGTAGTTTTACACATGAAATTATTTTTCATACTCCCTCTACTCAAATGTGAGTATCTTTATTCAAAGATACTGTCCTCGCCTCTCTTTCACCATTTGGATTAAGCTGGTAGTAACACTTGTGTTAAAAATGTCAACAATTTGATAAATGAAGTGGTGTGGTGATGTAGTCCTAGAAAATGTTTATGCCCCATTCTCTGTAACGGTTTTTGAGAGGTTTATCTATATTGGATGATAGCAGAGTTGTGAGTGATGAGGTGCTCACCTGTGGAGTGGAACTGAGTATGTGAGGCTGTACAGGGTGGATCTTGGTGGAAGAAGTCTGGTAGATGGGGGAAGGTTTCTGATGTTGTACCGTTGTTGGTGCAACGCTGCTTACTGGCTTCTACATCCACAAACATCATATAATAATAATATTCTATCACTATAGGTACTTGTGCAGACCATAAACTTTTAACAACTACACCTAAAATACCAAAACTAGTATAATTTGGATAGAAATGTAAGGTTCAAGGCTTAGTAGCGAACTAAGAATTAAGACTTGATGAAAGGCCTGATGAATATTAGTATTAATATCTAACTACTCCCAACACCAGTGAGGAGTTCACAGTCAAAGAAATCAGGCCACAATCTCATATACACAAACATGTATTCGTCGCTCTCGTGTTGGACTAGCCTGACGATGGAGATATCGGGGTTTGAATCCCAGCCTTGTCTATCAAGGGTGGTTTATTCTAAATGGTGTCCCACTTTCCTTCCATGCAAATTCGTGTAGATTACCTTTAAAATACCTCCTTCCTCATCCTAGCCCCATTAAATTAATTACCATATATGTGCAAAACTTGAACAGGTATTAATGCACTGATAAAAAAAATAAAGTAAATAAAAAAAGATCAACGATGTTAGACGTATTTTAAATAAAAAGTGATAAGTGAAATGCCCCATACTCCACATAATATTAAAAGTATTTGTTTGAAAAATGATGTAAAGTTGTGTATTAATCCATGCTGAGTTAGGTGAGTTACCTGATTGGCCAAAGTTAGTGGGGTGGGGGGGAGAACTACACCATAACCCAGAGGTCTAACAGTCCGAGTCGTGTTGGTAGCATGCACAGTGATGGTCGGTGTCACAGCAACCTAGGTCACACAACATTAGCAAGTGTTGTACCCATCCACCATCAACATTATTCTATATAATGTGAATTATTTTCACATAGCCTATTTATTTATTGATTAAGAGTGTATTCATAATCATTTGTCAAATGCACACTTCATTCTGGTAAAATATAATTCACATTATAATTCAGATATAACTCATAGTTCCATACAAGATGTTTGCTTTGTTTGAAATCTTAACTGAACCTAGGATTTTGGTGGGAATAAGCTTTTATAAAATAAAACTTTTTTTTGCAGCCAAAATGGATCAAATTTACTGTTTGTAAGTGTGTGTTTTTATTATTATTATTTTTATTTTTATTATTATCATCTATTAATAAATCTAAGACCAAATCTATATCTTTCACCAGGAAAACTAATCCTTTCTTTTTTACTTATAAATTGGGCATTGAAAACATAGTTTGCACTCTTTATATTAATGATCTAGTGTTCTCCTGGATAACAAACTTTTTTCCACTATCATGTTGACCATGTAATTTCCCAATCATTGAAATTACTTGAACTTATTAAATTTATTACGTCATCATTTAAGAAAGTTGACTGTTTTTTATGTCTGTACTATGCCCTGGTTAGATCTAAGTGAGAATATTCAACTATATCCCTTCTCGGGCTTCTCGTAATCCAAAATTATATTTTCTCAATAGCTCTTACAAGGTAAGCCCTATAGGTCATTGTATCCATAGCTCCAATTCTAGATTTGTCGAATTCGACTTCTATCATAATAGAAAAGCAAAACTCTGAGAGTCATTTAAGGAAATCCCATATCAATAATTTATCATGTAGAGGTTCTGCCTATAATATTTAAATTTACAATATTCTGATCTATTTTTTGCTTATTGTTACTGCTTTTAACCACTCTTTAGTTATTTGTTATTAATGCTATTTTTTATTCTTATCATTATTAATTACTATTTTTTTCGTAACTATTCATCAGTACATAACATTATTTAGCCATTTTTGTTTATCTTATTTTCTCATGTAAATATATGTATTTTTAAGGTACGTGTGTACTTTTCAGTGCTGGCCTGTTATAGGTCATACAACTGTTGGCCAGCACTATAATAAAGGAAATTGAAATAATAATAATAATAATAATAATAATAATAATAATAATAATAATAATAATAATAATAATAATAACACAATAATAACAACAACTACTACTACTACTACAAAACAACAACAACCACCACCACCATTATTATTATTATTGCCCTTTAGAGGCTCATTGAGACATACAGGTTATTAATGGCTAAAAATAAAATTAGGGAGAGTAAAAGAAATAATACACCAGCATTATTTTACAGGTAGACCCTAATGACATTATCTATCAAAAGTGAGAGCTGATGATTACAGGACTTGATAATTGTGAATACATGGAAATAGATCAAGTAACTCTTCTAGCTGTCAAATCAGGTTCATCCTATGAAAATAGAACTGTATCTACCCTTATTTCTGACATGCGTGCTTGGCTTTCACATGACAACATTATATTAGAACAGATGCTGTTGTTTTAATGTTGTCACTTGATGGTAAATGAACATATTGTATATATAGATATATATAGCAAGTAAACAAAAGGGCAGGAAGAATTAAAAAAATCCAACACCATAATTTTGTCGAATTTACAGTGACCCATGCAATGATGAAAAAGAATCTAGTGACCTTGAAAATAACAACTACAAATACTATGAGGGATCAAAGTCCACATGTTCACATAACACAAGGATGGTGTAACAGAAAGGCTCCCCTTGTTTTTTTTTTAAATTGACATGATGTAAACTTAACATAAGAGTTGACCTGGAGAGGACTTTCATGTTATGTAAATTACAAAATGTTTAAGTGAGGTGTATCACATGTTCTTTCCAGCCAATCATGTCGCAAGCAAAGTCAACACAGTTATCTATTACCTCACTTATTTGTTTATTATAAAGGCTCCTGCTGCAATATTGTTTGATAACACTAAGGAGTGGTGCTAAAAAACACCAAAGCATTGTGGGATTTTTTTAAAATTCTATTTTGTAGGTGGAGCAAGCTTTAACTGCTAGTACTTAAAGCCTAATCAGCCTTAATTACGTGAGTTAACATTTTTGGAAAAAAAAAAAGTTTTCGAACAGTCCAAATCCGTTGTCTATATTTTGCTTTTGTGGTACCTTTAAGTTAATGTTAAGTTGATCACAATTCCAGCATTAGATATGAGTGGAAAATTCAAAGACAGAAAATATTCTTAAAAAATAAATATGATTAAGTGAATAGAGAGATAAAAAGGTAATATAATATAAAAAGAAAGCATGTCATTGAATAAAATTATTTATCGTCCAATCCAATAACAAATTAAGTAATTTATTTTTTCAGTAGAGAAACAATATTAGTAAAAAAAATAATTTCTATCATATTTTTTATCATCAGAACAGCCAGTCTAAGTGGAACATTGCTTGTTCAATGGAGACTTGGATACTTTCATGTTAAATAACAGTTCACCACTTCATTTGGGTCAGCTGTACAGATGTTGAGGCTACAGACACTCACCTGGTGGCCCGCAGAGGAACCGCTGCTGCTGTTGGTGGCCAGGGAAGACGTGGAGGAGGTAGAAGAAGAAGACCCACCTACTGGTTGGCCCCGGGTCAAACCCGGTTGGATGTAAGTAGAGTGAGTCGAGCCAAATGGCCTGCAAATATGTACACATTTCTCTTTCAGTAACATGACAATAGCAAAATAGTGTTAGCTAGAGGCAGAGCATAAAGTAAAGATCATAAATAAAACTTTTCAAACCTTTTTTCTGGACAGTGAAGAATTAATAAACAATAAACAACATAAACTATATTTATACTCATATCAGAAGTGCCTTACACTGTCAACAGACACACAGTGATGAAGTAGCATCGTGGCTCCCTTCCATGGTGCTCTGTCAAGATGTATTCCTTCTATTTGCTGATTTCACAAACTTAGTATCGTCAGATATTGCATTATAATATGATATAAGGGACTATGTCTTAATAAAACAACTTTAACTTGATCTGTCCATCTTCTTCCAACAAAGAAAGTTAGAATCCTACCTGGCTCATGTGATTTTTAGTGGTTTTTTTTTCGTAATATGTATACACACAAATGCTTATGCATTTCCTCTAAAATACCTTCATCTCTAAGCTTTATATTAAGTTTGATGATGATGATAATAATAATAATAATAATAATAATAATAATAATAATAATAATAATAATAATAATAATAATAATAATAATTTATTTAAACACATTTATCTCTGTTATAAAAGGATTATACATTAAATGTGATCAAAAAATTACATGAATTGAATATCATATTCAAGTTAACTGAAATTTAAAAATACATTATTTATTGAATATTCATAGTGAATCAAACTAGAGGTAGAATAATTTCTGGAAACAATTTAACATGAAAATGCAGATAAAAGGATTTTAAGACTTGTATTTTGTGACTGTAGAAAGTACAAGATAGTATATGTGACATATTCTAGCATATATTTATTAAAAAGAATACTGCCACGACCTGCTTTTGTGGCCATATGATCTAAAGCATCACTCTCGTGTTAGACTGTCCTGCTGATGACAGGGAGATTGGAGTTAGAATCCCATTCAGGTGTTCTGAGGGTGGTTTTCCCTAAATAATTTACCACTCTCCCTTTGCCCCCCCCCCCCAGATGTTTATAAAAACCACGTCCCTAACCTTATTTCGCCCTTTTTTTTTATCTTCTTTTCCCTTCTAAATATTAGTTTTTTTTT
>CABFWO010001998.1:61626-72328 GCA_902155825.1 Timema genevievae | reverse complement strand
CCCCCCCCCACCAGCCATACGCAAATGTGGGTATACTTCCTCTAAAATTCAACCTTCCTCATCCCTAAAAGATTAGCGTAATTAGTACATATACAAATAACCTGAACAGGTGGTAAGATGCGGCGCTTAAAATTAATAATAAAATAATGCCACCCATAGTTGGTTGAGTGTTTAGTATTAATTTTTCAAGCATGTTAAAAATTGAATGGCAAATAAAATTACATATAAATACACTCAGTCAGGACTCAATCCCCTAACCTTTCAATCATCATGAAACTTGGCATGATATGACTTACATCCCTGTGACCCCTAATACAAGTTATTATGTATTCAAAAATGAAATGGTTACCTGCTCGAAATATTGTTTTAGTATTTTTTAAAGAGTCTAAGCTTGTAAATACACTATCATCCATTTTCTTTATCCTGATACCACTGTACAATAGTCTAATAATGTCTCATTGATACTCCCTTTCATAAATGTGAACAAAGAATTAGATTAGAATATGCCATGTATCCTGACTGAAATGTGTCCCTGCCCTAATGAGTTGTGTAGTTTTGAGATATGAATGATTTAATTGAGAAAAAACAATCTATGAGAAACATCTAATTCAACTTTGAAACAACGTCATGTTTAGGTGAGAATTTTTATGAAAGGAAATACAATGCATTTCATAATTCATGTGCGAAACTCAGAGAGATAGTAGAGGTATACAAAAGGAGTGGATTGATGTAAGCAGATTGGGGGCGGAAACAACTTCCTTCCTTCCCCCCCAAAAATGTGAGAGCAGCCACAGGGTCAGGTCGACAACACATGTGAAACATGGCAGGCTCGTGGTATTGACACCCTGTTACATGAGTTGTGAACAAGTATTGTTTGACTGAAAGCCTGACCAACCTGCATTCAACCTTTTATTCACAACAGTTGTTCAAAATTGTATCCAGCACATTCAATGGCATACCATGTTTGCCTGGATACATTAAAGAATCCCTGGCATCGTCTCACAAACTGTTAGAACCCGTGCGACCAAACCTTCTGCGCTGACCACAGCACATTTCAAAAGCTAATGATTTTACATTCCCCATAGGAAGAATCCACTGGAGTCAGGTCCAGGGATCGAGGCGGCCACATCCCGCTGCTGGAGCATGTCGATTGTGTGGTCAGGATTCCATATTGCCGATCTCCCTCTGTGGCTTCTCTCACATTTTTGGGGGCAAGGAAGTGTTTCAGTCACCAGGTTGCTTGTACCAATCCACTCCTTTTGTATCCCCCTAATAACTCTCTGGGTTTCGCACATGAATTACGAAAATCGATGTATAGTTAAAATGATGGTCTTTAGTGGTTTTTGAATGAATATCTAAACATTTTTCAATATTAATCAACAAAACAAATGTTATTAATTTCCATTGTTACTTTTGTCCGTTTTCAATCTTGTAAATATTAATTGGAGCTACTTTGTTTCATATAATCTATTATTTTTCCACTTTATCCAGGAAAAATCTGGTACAGCGCCTCCTACTAACCATAAGTTATTTCAAATATATTAACTCATTAATAAAACTGTGTAAGAAAGTACCTATAAATTACACTAAAATGCTGACCATCCAAGTCCTGATTATCTGAATTGTCAACAAACCAAATCACTGTAGCCATGTATGCCCCATCACCGATTCCATCCACATGGTTGTTATTCCTGTCAATTAATTTCTAATTTATAGTTGCATTTATTCCATTTTTAATGTTTCATCTGTTTTAAAAGTGGTTTGATTTTTATTCTTATTATTTTTATTATCATTGTACATTATGTTAGTGTTATAATTTTTTTTTCATAAGACAAGAATGGTTTTTACCCCCTTAATCCAACTATATGATTCTTCAAACATCCAAACTCCCCCTTGTCACAAATTAATTCAGATAGTTGGGATTCTACTGTACATGTTAAGGTATTTTACCAATGGCAGACAATGAAAGCCACACAGTCACGTAACCTGAATGGCTTGGTTTTATGAAGCGGGAAAGATCCTTAAGATGTTAAAGTATCCAAGATTGCAACGCCCCCACCAAGTATCAATGAAAATTATTAAAATTAAAAATAAAATTATTCATAATATTAACTATTGTACGTTTTCACCCACCTGGGTCCCAAATGCCCCATTCCGTGCGTCTTGCTAACCAACTGCTGCTGATACGCTGATTGTTCCCCATGATGCTGACTGAGCGGTGTCGCCAGACCTTTACTAACTTCCGTCAGTGTGGGGAGGGGGATACTGTGCACAGTCATCAGATGCTGCTGCTGTTGCTGTTGTTGTTGTTGTTGGCTCGGATAATTCAGGTGGTTATTGTTGTTTATAGTGTTAAGGTTATTGTTATTATTTTTGGTTGTTTCAAAAGCATCACTGTTCCTTCTCGTGTCCCCGTCAAGGTCCTGTTTGTCCGCCCCAACTTTGGTCCCTGCCGTCGAGACAAAGTTGACGGTGAATTTGGTGTTGTACGGTAGAGTCTGATACTTGGGATCTGACTTGCTCCCTGGGAACATTGTTTGTGGCATTTTACCATTTATAGTAGCTCATTGAGTAAACAGAGAGATCAATAATGTGCCAATAATATTTGAAGGGTACAGGGGAAATAGGGGGAAAATCACGCTAAATACATTTCCTAGGATGACAACTTTTATATCTTAAACCCCCAAGGACCCCAGCCAATACTTTTTTTTTCAATTAATTTAAATACGACAGAGACCTCTTTTAACAATAATCTTAAGTGTATTATAAAGGTCTCATGATTGTCTAACAGATGGCAGCACTACTCAATTTAAGTTCAAATAGAATTTTCCCACTTTATTCCCTGTATCATTCATATTCTAAATGACTCAGGGGCACACCCTGAAATTTACTTTGGAAAGGGGAGGAGGGGTACACAACATTTCAAAGCTACCATTTATGTACTTTATCCATTTGGGATCTTTAGGGGCATTTTATATTGTGTATAGCGATAATTTATACCTTTTGAAAATCAGGCCATGAGTTTTGTCTTGTAGCCTATGTGTTTGACACATTTACAGTGTTATATTTTATGGTTATACTTTTTTATAGTTTTTATTAAAATAATTTTTCAAAGTTTTAGGGGATAAGGGTGCGCCGCCGTGAGTCAAACTTTTAACTCATAATACATAATTTTCTTACATCTACAATTTATAAGAGATTTTATGGCTAGCCAACTTAGTGAATATAAAAAGTAGGGCTTTCCTTGTTTCATAGTCATAATCATAATTTTTTTCTAAAATAGTCAACTATGGAAAATAATAATAAAATCAAGTGGAACTAATAAATTATTTTTCCTGTAGTAGCCGCCACGCACAAACACATTTAATAACTTCTGAATCCACCCATGATTAAAACACCAATATGTGTTAATAAAAACTAATCGACCTCCTTTTTATACATGGAATAAGGAACAGGAAAGAGCGAAATAAATAAATTACAAGAGCTAAGTTGGATTAAACATTGAAAGTTACCAGAAAGTTGTAGGCCTCATAGTTCACAATAAAATCACAACATTTAAACATTTAATTACATAATTTTTGGGATACTTCAGTCCCTTTCTTCAGCAGAAGAGAGTTAAGTTAATTCACTCGTTAATCCCTATAAAAGCTCGTCCTTCAATCATTCTTTAGTCACCCTTCCCTCTCAACATAAATATAAATACTAAAACACAACACAATTGTTTAAGTAGTCATACCTGCAAACTCTGGCAGGAACTGCTCGTCCTTGTCCTTGCTCTTGTTCGATAGGTTCCCGTTGTGGGTCCCTGCATTGTTCCCGGAGCCTATCAGCTTGGTGTGGAAGTCGTCCTGCGACAGGATCATCTTGTCGTCCTGCAGATGATGCCTGTGTTTCTCGCAGTCTGACACGGGGACGTGGTGGTAAGGTTCTATGGCGGCAATGTTACCTGTCGTCATCGGCCGCAAGAGCTTCCCGCTTTTTGTGGGTTGCTGATGGCTGTAGGCTGGGTGCTGCTGCTGTTGGATAGTCGTCGCTGACGCTGCTGACCTGTGCAAGACAATAAATAGCATTTGTTTTCACTCTTGATCACTCAAAAATGTGATACTCATGCAGGTCGGCCAAGAGTGTGTATCAGAAGAGTTTGAAAAACATAACCTAGAGATCAAAACCATAAATTCTTAAATAATTATAAAAATAGTATTTTTGTAAACATATTTATCATTTTTTAAATGGTCTAGAAATTAGGCTATTTGGTCTATTCTCGAAAATGGCCATTAAGAATCTTCTCTTCAGGATGGAAATTAAAATAAAAAAGTCTGTGTAAGAACATGTCTATCTAGAAAAGGAAACAAGAAAATGATAATTTTGAAAAACAAGTCAATTCTGTTCAAGCGCAAATAGTAGAATGAGTGTTTCTACTCGTGAGAGGAATAGAGGAAGTTTTATCAAAACATAAACAAAAGGCCTCGCAGGATGAACCGCTTGCTGCAATTCTTTATTCACACGTTAGAAAATAAGATGTTTTAGAAACCTTGTAGGCAGTAACGGGGGTATTGCAAGGTTAATAACCTCCTAGCCAGGTATTAAGGAATATTGTAAAAGTAGCTTCAGGTACAATAATAGCTTCCTAAAAGCTATTAAGGGGGTGGCTTTCTTCCCTTGTCTTGGACCGCGTTAACGGTCTGGCGGACCTTTAAGATACTTCATCCATGTTGGATCTTGAGGACCAATGGGAGTGTTTTCTTGATATTTAAAAAAATATAAGTTGAATCAATTAGGAAACTTGTTACTCCTGTTTCGCCGGGCTTGCGCCAAAGACGCTCCCGGGTCAACCCTTGGGAGTCAAGTTTTGTGAATCTTTGATCAACACCTCGCGTTAGTCATTCAGGTGTTCGCCGTGGGTCGAATTATTAGAATAGAAAAACAGGCGTGATAATCAATAGTAATTAGATTACATCAGGGCTAAAGCCGTTTATATTGTGAATTTATCTCAAATCTGTTGACGGTCACTCTCACACTAACCACGACGCGTGACATGTATCAAGTGAAATACTAGAAGCCAACCAATTTAAAAATAGTAATTTAAATCTTTGATATTGTTAGTTAATTTAACACACTAGCTAAAGAATTGGTGCAAGTGAATAATAATAATAAAGAAGAGTTTAAATAAATGAAGTTTTATTATTTTAACCAACAACACAACCACTATACGATCACTACAAAACTATAGTTTAGATAAATAAACATTCATTCCGTGTCGACCTAATTTAATTTGCAAAGCCATTATGGTCGTATACAGGCTGGACACGAAAGTGAGTGTGTTAGCTGAGGTCCGTTTATGCGCGTAGCATGCTCATTGAATTCATTATTAATTTATAACTATTATTATTTATCATTATTATTATTATTATTATTATTATTATTATTATTATTATTATTATTATTATTTAGCACCACATCTTACTACCCATTCGGGCTATACACACTCACGCTAATGTGTAATGGTAGGATAATATTGTGAGATGAAATGGAGGACCTACAGTTTAACATGGAATCCCAACCACGGTGGAGGCCTGGCATTCCTCACATTCACAAGTATTTTTTCTTCTATTTTTACACATTGGCATTTAAGCGTGATCATGCTCAAAAGTGCTTAAGGGGATCAAGATAAGCTGTAATACTCTTTGTAAAATAGTGTTTAAGTCACCAAGTAGGTTATGTAACAAGAGGTTTATGGCTAAGATATGTGGTCGAAGGTGCACCTATTAAGTGTTGCAGAGAATTAAAGAATGGCTTGAAGGTAAGCTGGGGTAGTAGCATCTCAAGTCTTTTGTCCCTAACTATATCAACTCTGCATTTACTGCATGATGGGTTAGGAGGAGCAGTCCTGTTCATCCTGGTCTGCTGACTCGATTATTTCCTCCTTGGGACCTGTCAAGATCCTTGTTTATAAGATGCTCTACTGGATAAAACAGAAGACCTTATAATCAGGATTAGAACCGGCTTTTATACCATACAACACCAACTAGGGATCTTTGAAAGAATGCCATTGTAAAGTCTCAAAAGAGGTTGGTGTATGCAATTTGGAGCAGCTTCTATGATTTTACTTTCACAGTCATTTTGACTTGGAAAGCACTCTTTTATGGCCTGACAATATGTCACTATCATGATACACAGATGATTAAAAAATTATAATAAAAAAATATGAAGCAAAACAGCCTGCATGCTGGCTAAAACCCTATGCTTGTCCCCCTGAAGCGCTGTCCTGGGGTATACCAACCAAACGTTCCTAAGTCAAAATTACTCATATTGGCCTCCTTATTGATCCCCAAAGTTTGTCTATGTAATTATGATACATTTAATAACGTTTAAACTGGCAGAGCTAAGGTGTGAATTATGGCCCCTGGTTCAAGTTAGGAGACAGGCTCAATCCCTAATGGCTCGTCTACATCGAGTCGCACCTGCTACACTTAATTTCATAGCTGAGGGAACTGCAGGTCTTATGGAGAAAATATTTATCTTCGCTCTCTCTCTCTTTTACCAGTTGCCAAACCTTCTAGCTTTCTCTTGTTGGGAAGTGAGGGGGGAGGGTTTACTTGGAAATCCCTCATTGTAAACAATGTGGCATGGGGAGCTTGGGGGGTTCAATTGACAGGCAAAAACATTTCCTATCGGTGTACAGCCTTTTCTAAAAACATTAAATATTTCCACAATCGTATTTTTTTTCAAGATTGAAGTTTATTTACTTTATATATTCCCCACATAGTATTTTATGTGTAAGGCTTTTTTTCCTCCTAATTAATACAAACAAATATATTACAACATGCATTTTATACTAAATGCTATAAATTACATTATTACTTTTTCTTAATCATAAAATTAGGATGGTCACTATCAATATCAATATCAATATCAATATCAATAAAAGCTTTACTTTTCTTTAGGGTAGGTAATTCATTGTTACGGTAAAGTGACTGTACCTTTCTGCAAATTGCTGCTTGAGTAAAAGTGTCATATTTATCCAAACGCTTCATTTGTGTGCAGTTATTTCCTTTTTTGATTGGTGTCAGTAACTTTCTCTTAGTTTTGAATTCTTGTTTAATAGAGATTACTAACTTATAAGACACACCTGTAGCTTCTGCAGTCTGCATTGCTGCTTGATTTACTGAACAAGTTCTGTCTTAACGAAAATAGGTGTAGACTCTTAACACCATTGCCCTTTCTTTACTAATTAATATTTTCTTCTTGTAATGTAATTGTTTGTAACAAGTCGGAGATTCCATAATTTGTTATAAATTTTAACTGTTAACAATGCACTATTATTCAAATAAATATAATATTAATATGCACATAAAACTATAATTCCACAACCTTACGGCAAAAAAAACCCAACACACAACCAACACATGCACACAAAATCTTAACGTGATAAATAACAAATATTTTTCCACAAAGAGTACTAATAAAATATGAGTATTTATTTAGTGATTGATTTGAGCTAGCTATTATGAAGACGAGACTTAGATTACTGTAATTTTACGACTGTGTTGGAAGAAGAAGCACCAACTACTGGCAACAACGACAGCCCAGCATTGCCAAATTTGATATACGTTCGAAGGAGGACTGATCACGGAAAACAAAATAATGACAACGCTGTTGCTCAGTAATAAGTATGCAGTTCCCTCTGCAATGAAATTAGATGTAGTCTGGGTCGTATTTTGGACTATCTACATTGAATGTTGCAATCGCAATAGTAAGTCGGAATTGTCGGTATAACTTGTCAGAAGCAGATAAACATAGTTCATCTCTTACGTTGCGACACCTTGAGTTCAGAAAATCAGAAACAAATATAGTTGCACTACTAAAATCAGTGAAAGTGGATATTTATTTATTCTAGAATAATTGCCTATTTCATGGAAATCTATATAAATATATATTGCATTTTTTACTTTCTCGCTATCTTACAGGTAGAAAAAGTATTGTCATCATCAAAAAAATTAAACTCGAGATTTTGATGAATGTCGACGTCTCAAGACCCCCCGAACCCTAGAAAATGAATTCGCAATGCCGTCTGCTTGTCTGTCTGTCTGTCCATCTGTCTGTCAGTCAGTACCTCGGGCTAGAGCCTAAAACTATTTACCGATTGGGCTAAAACTTGGTATATAGGGGTTTCATAGGTCTACCCCGAGGAATTTTTGGAAGTGGATATCCAACCCTAAATTAAAGATAGTTTTTTTCTTAAGGGTGGAAAGAAAAAAAATCGATTTTTATCACAAAATTGGCTTTAACGATTTTTATTAGATTTCATTTCCAAGCTTTGATCAATATTACAAACCAAATGGCTACTCTTTAACTGTTCATCAAAATGACTTTCAGGTTTCCCGTCTGATGCATAAATACTAATTTTATCTCCATAAGTCTTTAAGATATGCAATTACTTATAATTGCATATATGTGGATCTATTTATAATAAACATCTTTTACTTGAAATATTATACTACTATACAGCCACATGGCTGACTGACTCACTCCCTCACTGACATTAATGTTTACCCACTTCCAGATGAGATAGAAACTTGAAATTTGGCAAACTTATAGCTTCTAGCCTGTAACTGACGAGAAAATTCCAAAAAGTTAAAAAAAAAAAATTTAACCCCCGAAAAAATTCAAAATGGCGGAGCAACTTTAAAGTCGGTGCGGTATATACAATACAATACAATAACGGTAACTTTAAGTTGTTACGTTCAAAACAACTCTGGAATTACATTAGTTTACATCCACTTGCAAAGAAAACTCACTGTGGGTTTGGAGACCCCAACGAGCAAAGCGATTATTTTTATAAAACCAAAAGTTTTCAAGCTATACACAAATATATTTTTCTTTTAACTTTGCCAACACTTTAAGGTAAAGTATTACGACCAACCGTCGAAAAAATCAAGCCCTAGATGTTGATGGATGTCGACGTTTCATGATCCCCCGAACCTTAAAAAAGTTGTTTTTGCAACGCCGTCTTTCTGTATGTCTGTCTAACCCTAAAATTAATAACAGTTACTAGAGGATGAAAAGAGAAAAATTCCATTTTCTCAAAGTTGGCTATAACGATTCTATCTCTCTCATTTTAAACTCAATAGTCAATAATTACCTTTTTTATTGGTCAAAATTTATATAAGAGAAATTTAATAGTAATGTGATAACCATAAGATGTGCATCCCCTAGTAAAATGTCGATAATTCTAACCGTAAGTCAAAATTTTAATACGGGGACCCAATATCGATATTTTTATTGGTCCAAATATACAAATTAAGACATTAATTTTTTTTTAAAATAAAATTATGAAATTTAAAACCATGAATAAAATATGTTTTACGTATGTATAGCACAATTTTTCTTGGGTTAGCTAGTGTATATTATATTACGAATTTTTAGTAAATTTCTAAACAATTGTTGTTTTAACGTATGTATTTTAATTATTTGAAAATATTAATATTATGACTTTTACTATGAATTCATAGTCCATGCTGGTGTATGTATGCTCTTTGCCTCGTTTTTTGTTGACTTGCTCGTTAAGCACTAGTGTAAAATGGATTTCGACGATTTACTTATTGAGTCTATCAGTAATTATCCTCCTTTTTATAACAGAAAAGAATCGGTATGTTGAAAATATTTCTACCTATATAGTTGTATAAACTGTAGCAGTCTGGTATATATATATATTTTTTTTTTTGACTGCTTATGTTTTCATAATTTCCATTGGTTTAAATTACGTGCTACAACATTTCATTGTGGATAGTCCATTTTGTATTAAGGAACTACAATACGACACGATAACCGACACGTTACTATTCCGACTCCCAACAAGCGGGTATGACTCTATGCAGACTAGCCTTAACCAGGTGCATAAATAAAAGCTAATCTCAATATTAGATAATATCCAATTGAGCCATTCTATAAGAGTGATACTCAAATGGAATTTAAAAGATTCGCCTGGTGTATGAAATGGAGTAAACAAATGACTCCATTCATGTTGTAGTAAAAAAAGGGTCAACATTAAAATCAAGAGCCTAGTGAATAGGGGGTCATACTTATGAGACTCCACCAAAATGTGGTACACACTAAGGGGAGCATTTCAAAGCTCACACACTGGAGGTAGATCCCCGTTCCATAAAAATTCATGAGTCAGAAATGTATGGCCAACATGGAGTCTTGTCACGATGACCTCCTATTCTCTAGACTTTTGTATAGAAGAGGGCCATCCTGACACATCACCCCTAATGGACTGTAGCTTCTTACAAGGATAAGCATAATAATATGGTGATCTGCCTTTAGACTAAGCAAACTAAGTGTTTCTTACTTGACATTTTAGTAGGTATATTTTTTACTACAACATTTAAAAACATTAGATTTTTTAACCTACCTAAATCGATTGACATAAAATTGTAAGAAAAACAGCAAATTTAACTTTCTAGGCCTTAATGGTAGACTTAAGGTCAAAAGTTTTAAGCCTCTCTGTATAAAAACAATCGGCGAGTGCTACAGGAATTATATTCAAATAGAAACAGAAAAGTGGCTTGATTTAATGCGCCCTATCTACCCAAACTCTATAGTCCACTTCAAAAACTGTTTGTATCACCACTTCCAACGGTTATGGTCAACGCACATCGCTCCACTAATACAGAAGTGGTTTGAGACAGTACCCCCCCCC